>CAUYRT010067371.1:0-41289 GCA_963574885.1 Lepilemur ruficaudatus | reverse complement strand
AGGCTGAGGCGGGCGGATCGCTCAAGGTCAGGAGTTCGAAACCAGCCTGAGCAAGAGCGAGACCCCGTCTCTACTATAAATAGAAAGAAAGAAATTAATTGGCCAACTAAAGATATATAGAGAAAAAATGAGCCAGGCATGGTGGCACATGCCTGTAGTCCCAGCTACTTGGGAAGCTGAGGCAGAAGGATTGCTTGAGCCCAGCAGTTTGAGGTTGCTGTGAGCTAAGCTGACACCACGGCACTCACTCTAGCCCGGGCAACAGAGTGAGACTCTGTCTCAAAAAAAAAAAAAAAAAGAATAAATGGTGAATTCCCACTCTAAACCCTGTTATATCACTACTTACATAAATTCCTTTACTTGTCAGTTATGAATTGATCACAAAGCCTTTGATCTCAAGATTCTTATTCAGTACAGAAAAAGCAAAGACATCAAATATATTTAGTAATCTCATTCAGCTAGAAAATAGAAAGTAATTATTGTAAGTAAAATGTTTTATAACTACACCTAATTTAGAAATTATTGGTTTACAGTCTTTAGTATTTATTTTTGTTAAGCAAACTATAAAATTCAGATGGCCTTTTAAGCTCCTGATGAAAAGCTTTTCTTATTTACAAAAGTGACTAATTTGACACCAACAGTAGTTGATTCTTAATTTTCTTTTCAATCACATTATTGCCGGTATAATGCCAAAAAGAGAGAAGGATGACTTCTAGAATAAAAGCAACTAAAACATAAGAGGGAGTTCCTAACTCTGCTTATCCTCCAGCCCAATCACTGCTACTGCCAGGGTTCAGACACCCATGAAATTTCAACTGAACAGAATTTAAAAAGACAGAGATAAGTTTTAAAAGCAAACTTAAGGAAGTCTACAACTGAAATTTATCTTCATGTAAAAGGATCTTGTGGACATTACAAACATAACTTTCAAAATCAGAAGGAAGGTCGGTGAAAGGAAACCCATTTCAGTTGGGCTTTTGATCCTCTGTGTAGCTTCAATCAGATCATTTCGTTCTGTACCTCTTCTTCCCCATTTCTAAAGCAATAATTGTCATATCACTATCCTGAAAGTGTGACTTAAAAACTAAATTCTAGAAATTTCTACTGGCCTCATTTTCTCATTTGAAAAAAATGATTAAATTATATCAGAAACTCTTCTAATTTTGCTTTTAGCTTTAAAATGCTAACTCCAATAGGTCATAGTTATTTCCATGAAACTGAACAATGTTTTCTCCAGAAGACCCCTGGCCAAGAACAGCTGTTATCCACATGGAATAAACATTTAATCATTCACACAAACAGAGAATTAGTATGGATTTATTTAGCTCCCTAAAGAAATGGAATATCTGACTGGTAAATTTTGATGGCAAGTCAGAAAATGGAAAGGCCAGGACAGCAGAGACCCGTTTGGGGAGAGGAGAGGCCTGTAGAAAGGATGCTAAGAGGGTCAAGGTCAAGGGTGGTTTCTTCACGGTAGATGCTCAATAGGGCAGTAAGCTTTCTTGGAATGTAGGAATAAAGATTGCTAGTACGTGGAGAAGGGAGACTCCAAAAGGGAAATCTGCCAAACATTAAAGACTACCCCAAGATATCAGTGTATCCAGTTTTATAAGCATATACCTTAAAAATGAACCTTGAAATCATAAACAAGAACTCTCACCGTATGAATGAAGATATTATAAAGCTTAGAGTTGCTATTAAAAATATTCTTATTATCAGGACTTTTTCTTGGCAAAATTATGGAGCAGAAAAAGAAAATCTTCATGGCTTTCTTACCTCCCTACATCATATTTACCCTCCCGTCCAATTCTCATTCTTCCCTTGGCTCTCCCACACTACTCCCCACTTCTCAGCCCTCAAGTCCTCAGATAACTCACTGTACAACCCCTCAGCCATGAACTTGACCTGCGAACACCACACGGTCTTTTAAGACCTCTCTAGAAGCACGGTGCAGGAGGATGAGTACAGGTTTGAAGTCAGGCGACACAGAGGTGAATCCCAGCGCCCTGAGCATGTGGAGAAATTACACACTTGTCAAGCCTTGGCATGTAAAACTGCTGTGAAGTTTAAAAGTGATCATAAAACTCCTACCACAAGGAGGAGTTTCAGGGGGCAATTCTAAGGCACCAAGATTTTCTCGATAACCTAGAGAGGTCTTTCTATTCTCATGTAGAAGAGAGAGATTATATGAGAAAACCTGTTACTTGTCTTTGTAGGAAATGATGAGTAAAACTGAAGCCCACAAAACTGCCTGATTGTAGGGTATCAAGAATAAGCTTTGATGGCACTGGTGATTTTGTAACGCCTTCCTTGCTGTGAGTGTATGATGATTCATAAAAGAAAAATGACACTTGTGGAAAGGAAAAGACAAAAAAAGTGAATCATGACGTAAAGGAAACTTCATTTATGCCATATCCTCATTTATATGGATGGATTCGTTCTTCTAAAAGTTTTAAGTTAGTCATAGTTAATCTATGACTATAGGGTCATCCTATAAGTCTCCAGTGAAATAAGAGTTGGTGTAATTAGCCACGAAATTCAGGCTTATTTTAAAAACCCACAAGTTTTGCCTAAATTACTCAGATGAGCACTCTGACTGCTCAGCTCATTCTGCGGGGGAAGTGCATCAACTCCCACTATAGAGTAGAAGCTGGCGTTATCCCTGGAGCTTCTTTAAGTGTTTCTGAACATCTGATTACTTACAGTCTATGACTCACAAATTATATAAATCTTTTGAGAACTGAGAGTTAATGCCTTCTTTTCATCCCCATTATATTGAAAAGTAATAGCACTACCTCTGAAAGAAATTAGAGTCCCGCAGCTAATATTTACTATGGACGATCTTAGTCAGAGTGATCCTCAGTAAATGTCAATCGTATGCACAGTCTACTAATCAGAGACAACAGGAGCCCTGAAAGGGAATTATGACCCCAACAGAGACTTCAATCTATATGCCTTTCCTAGAGTAAAAGACTTGACGATTTCTCAAAGACTGGAACGTAGGTTTCCTGACTTTCAGGCAGGGCTTTTACCATTGTTCCATATTTCTATGCTAAGAGGCAGGGTGCAGTGCAAATATTTTGACCTTCAGATTAGATCTGCCACTTCCTAGCAATGTGACCATGGAAAAATTGCTGAATCCAAAGGGATTCTTAATTTCTTCATCTGTGAAATAAAAATACTATTGTTCATATAGTGGCTCTGAAGCTTAAATTTATATATATAAATAAGTCATATATATATATATATACATATATATATATATATATATATATATATATATGACTTTCCTAAGGTTACATTGTACGAAACAACCACAATATCTCAATGGCTTCCAAGAACATACTCAGCTAGGGCTCCATGTGTTTATTATTCCAAACCAGGCTGAAGTAGTAGTTAGGAACTGGAGTAAGGGTGACTGGACATACACAAAGCCTCTTAAAGCCCCAGCTCACTGGCATGCTTTCATTTCTGCCTATATCCCAAACAGCAAAGCAAGTTATGTGGCCAAGCACAAAGTCAACAGGGAAGATATGCCAACTATCAAGATAAGCAACTCATTAGATAAACCAGTGATAAACCAATCACCAGAGCATATAAACATCAAATATAATCAGTGCTTCCTAAATGCTGATTCCACCTCCTACTACTTCTCCAAGCCTGGGCTCCGGGTTTTCAGATAACATGTGTTCACTAAAAAATTGTTGATTCATTTATCAGTTAGCTAATAATTATCATCATGCAAATAGTATGGAAACAATAACACAGGTTTTAGACTGCAAACATAAATAATTTTCTTTTGGACACTTGGGTCACACATTTTAATCACATGGAGTTTAAATTGTATTTTTTTAAAGTTACATGTTAAGTGATTTGTAAGTCTGTAGGTACTGTATGCTGTCCAATGTAGACTCTTAACATACAAGTATTAAAAAGATTGAAAGTATTCACATCTTCAACAATGGCATTTTAATAATATTAATATATACTTTAATAACAAAGTTAAACTCTTAAAATAATAATTGTCATATAACTTGAAAAGGCAATAAAATTGCTTAGTATTTATACCAACTACATGCAAGGACAATGTGGATTGAAATAACTTTGGGGGTAGTTTCACAGTGGACACAATCATAACAATCTTAAAAAAAACTGAAAGGGGAAATAATACCTCACAAGAATGTATTTATTATCACCCAATATTAATTTTTACCACCAGAATCTTGTGTCAGAACTCCTAGGACTACCAGTAAAAATGAAGAAACTATGATTAGGAAATAGGCGTTCCCACTTTCATCCAAAATTGTCATTTGCATGAAGGTGACTTTGTATAAATTATATTCATCTTTGTTCAGAATCCTTGGCCGTATATCAAAATGAAATATTAAGTTGTATATTCAGAGAATGCCTAGTTAAGAAGGATATTCTCTTGGGTTGAATTCAATGATGAATTAAGAGTTACTGTCCCTCTCTCTGTGAGAGTCTATATTGTATAGAACAGCTTCATTTATAAAATGCGTCACTATTCAAGTGACCCTGAAACAATAAAAGATGTACATGTGGTGCAGTAAAAGGTCTGTTTGTAAAGTGTTTATTTATGTGCCATTCATCAAAAGGGATCAGTTATTCTCTAGATTAGTGCAACGCCATCATTACTGCTCCATATGGATAAAACTTTCATAGTAATTTTCCATTTTCATTGATCTTTTGGATTAAATTGATTTTTAGTCTCCAAAAAGAGGAAACATGTTCACAAAGGAATCAGGTTCGTTCTGAGCACTGTTCTTCAGAACCACATGTTCAGGTCCCAGGGCTTTTATGCATTCACTGTCCTTTGATACCAGAAGCACACTGATTTTAAAGTTTGAGAAACACTGCATGGGAGAATCCTTAGGTAGGTAGGATGAATTCAGTAAATTTATCTAAGGGAACAGAATATTTAGGGGAATTTGCAGGCACAGACTTAAATGCAAGAAAACAGGCAGTCAAAATATTTGCATTATTTTAGGCAAACCAAAATAAATACCTTGCTTTGCCCTCCAAAATCTCTCACGCCCAGTTGTTGAAGCTTAAAATTCCTTCCACATAAGAGAACAATGTCTTCAACCAGTATGCTTAAAGTGTACACACACTTGATAGTATGTTATCTTCTTAACAAAGACACAAGTAATTTAAATCAAATCTTTTCCTGAAAGCAGTTTTTATTATAATTGAGAGGGAAAAGCAAGAAATTCTGGGAACATAAGGTGGAGAAGAACAGGAAGGGAATCCATGCAATGGGAAAAGGAGTCCCGAAAGAGTAAGGGAAGGGTATCAAAACAAGCTTCACCAACTTCCAAATTTTCCCCAGAGTTGCAACGAGTGACTGACTTCCAGTTCCTGATCAAACCTCTGAATTCTTTCCCTCCTAGACCTTCAACTTGCTGCCTTGCAAGGACATCTCTGCTGACCACAGAGATGGTGGGATCACCAGCTGCAATCCAAACCAAACTCATGCTATTTTAGTAGAAAGAGGATTTAAGTTGTGAGCATAAGCTTTTCTAGAGTTCATTACTAAGAAGAGATCCTCTTTGTTATATACACTAGTTAAAAATGGGTCAATAGGATATTAAAATGTCAAGAAATGATACAATATGCAGAGCTGTTCTGAAAAACAGAACATATAGGAGGGACATGACAAAATGCAAAAAGACTAAAGTAAGTCCCCCAATGGCAGTGAAGCACATTTGATTTTAATATAAGAAAGAATTTTCTAAAACTTGGAGCTGTCCAAAATGAAGAGTGCTGCCCTCCAGGGTGATGGCCTCCCTGGTACACAAATGTTTATTTCAGGCTAATGCAGAAAGGATTCCTGGTATGGAGATGGAGAAGGAACTAAAACTAAATTTAATGCTAAGCATCTCTAATTTTCTGCAAACAATATCTCTTCTGGGGCCATAAATAGAGTTTGGGAGACATTAATATACCACAGAAAATAAGGGATATCAGAGAACGACTATAAAAATGAAAAAATTTAATGTTACCAATAAACCTGGAGGCCAGAAGGGACATGTACAAAGACGAGACACAACTGATGATGGCAGAGAACAGCAGGTAAGCAGAACATTAGGAATAGGTAACTGGGTAGGATTAAGAAAAGGCTGGGATGAGGAAAGGGATGCTTCCTGACCAGGGGGAGGACACCAGGAATGAAAGCATAAGGAATATGCAAATCAGGAGGGGGAGAAATCAGGCAGAAATGGAGTTTCCCAAAATGGAGGGACAGATTAATACATATTTCATGGGGGTAAAAAGAGTTCTATGATCAAATCTGTTTGGAAACACTGAGTAAACACTATGGAACAGATTCCTTAAACACCACAAAATAGCCTCAGCCAGTCATCACAATTGTTAGGTCTCCCAGAGAGGGAGAAAACATGCTGTGGTCCCATTGAACCAGTTTTTTTTTTTTTTTTTTTTTTACAGAAATCTTTGGGAACTAGCATTCTGAAGAAGACACAATGAAAAAGAAATACTGGACTTAGGTATCTAGACTTACTATTTGATGGTTAGTGAATGTCTGGACTTATAATAAGGGCTTGTACTTAAAGCCTAGTCATAAGTAGCCTAGTTAATTTGAAGACTACAAACAGATGAATCTCAAGCCAATTTAGGAAGAAAGGAGAATAAAGCTAATTTCAGAAGCTTCCCTCCTGTATTAAGCTGTGTTTTAGCATTTGACTCATTTGGGAAAGTGTTCTGCTCTGTAGAAAGAGTCCTATACTGCACCAGATTCTGAATTCTAAATTGCTGGCCAGGAAAAGAGTATTTGCATAGTTCATTTCAGAAGATGAGAAATAAGAGTTAGAAATACCTCAGAGAGTCCAGTTTCGTTATTTAAAGAAAATAATCATCACAGCTACTAAGTACCAGGTGCCAAACAATTTAATCCTCACCACAATTCCCACTCTAAAGGTGAGGAATCCGGAGATCAGATAGAGCGAATAACACTTCCAAGATCTCTTTGCTAGTGAGTGGTAAAGCCAAGATTCAAAAAGGCCTGGCTAACTCCAAAGCCTGCACCCTTAACAATGGGTGGATGGCACTGCTATTCAGTGACGCAGGAAGCATGGGAGAACCAGCAATCTGGAGTGGGAGACAACATAAGAATGGGTCTACTTATGGACTTGTTATATCACATATACTATAGAACTGGACCCTGTTTCTTTCCATGGTACTCAAACCCCATCGCATAGGTTAGGCCCTCTGTGCTCTAGTCCCTGCCCACCTCATCAGTCTTACCTCTTGCCATTCTCTCACGCTCACGGTGCTCCAGCCACAATGATTTTCACAGTCGCTAGCTCTCTCTATGTTCTCCCTTGCCTCAGAGCCTTTGCACTTGTTTGTTCTCAGTGCCTGGTGCTTCCATCTTTCAAATCTTATATTTCAGGTCTCAGTTTATTTTTTTTTTCTTTACAGTACTTTGAGTTGCTGTTTTATCAGGTCTCAGGTTAAATGTCACTGCTTCAAAGGGTTCTTCTTTTTCCACTGTATTTAAAGTCACTGACCCTCTTCTTTCCTATCACACACCCCCATCATCATTACAGCAGTAGATTTCTTTGATTAAACTTGCCACTAGTTGTAAATATTTTCTTTATTTACTTGTTTATTGTCTTCCTGCTTCACTAAAGTATAAGTTCCATGAGGGAAGGAAACCTGTCCTGCTTATCTAGACAAGTTTAGGACCTGGTTTCTAGTGGCTGCTCAGTAAACAACAGTTACATGAATAGATAAAATGAATATCCAATAAATATTATGCATCAGGTCTGAAGAACAGAAGAGAAATTTGGGCATATTTATATATTATTTGGGAATAATTAGACATAAAGGTGGTATGTGAATCTATGGATATGGATAGGCTTGTGCATGGAGCATGTGCAGAGGCGTAAGAGGAAAGGACCTAAGCTAAACCTCTGATATAGTAGTAACTATTGTCGGAGATGGTCCACAATGATTCCTACTTCCCAGTACTCAAGCCCTTGAGGGTTTTTCTCCCAAAATGAATAAGGCTGATATGTGTAACTAATAAGATATTGTAGAAGTGACAAGATTTTACTTATAAGGCTAGGTAAGAGATATTATGGCATCTTCCTTGCACTCTCTCGAATCACTCATTCTAGAGTAAGTCAAATGCCATGTTATGAGAACATGGAAACATCCCCATGGAGAGATCCACGTGGCCAGGAACTGGTGTGGTGTCTCCTGACAACAGCCAGCACCAACTTGCTAGCACATAAATAAACCAGTGGAAGCAAATTCCCCTGCCCCTACTCAAGCCTTCAGATGACTGAAGCCCCAACAAACATCCTGGCTGTAGTCTCTTGAGAGACCCAAGTGAGGAGCCACTCCCAAATTTCTGACCCATAGAAAACACTTACTGTTGTTTAAGGACTGAGTTTTGGAATAATTTGGTAAAATAGCAACAGATAACCAATACACCTGAGAAACAATAATATATTCTTAATAATCAGTTTGTCCAGTAAAAGAATATTACAAATTCATTTTAACAATTTTATAAAATGTCATGCCACAGTTCATCTCTTCAGGCATTATCTTACAATAAATTATCCATTACATATATACTGGCTTGTATTTTCAGAGAGGACAAATTTCTTATTTTAAAAAAGGAAGGTCAAATGTAGCAAAATCAGAAATCAGGCAGCCAATATTTATCAAATAGATGGGCAAAAGAGCTACAATATATTAAACAACAATCTTTTAATGTAAGACATTTGAGACTACAAAAACTTGTAGAAACAGAAAATTATAATATGCAATTCTATGATCAAAATTTCACATTCCAAATGATTTTTCTGGTTTGCTTCTCAAGAAGAAAAGAATAAGAACAACCTTTATTGAATGTCTGTTAAGTATCAAACTCTAAATTGTGGCCTTTACATATATTATTTCTTTTAACAACCCTGTGAAGTAAATATTATTGGCCCCATTTTGACTTGCCCAACAGAGCTTCCTCATCTCAGCTTCTAGGTCCTTTTTTGTTTGTGTTTTTAGATGTTAGATAATTATCATTTAGAGAGCATCAGGTTCAGGCTAGGTGAACTTTCAAACTTTCTTAGGAATGAAATAATCTCTACGAAGAGAAAAATATTTATTAATAAAACAAGGAGTCTTTTTTGCGGGGTGGGGGAGAGCAATAAAGATTTAGCTTTTCAAATGCAGCAGCTGAAGTTTTAAGAGTACATACATTTAGAGTATATAGAGCATAAATAATACTGTATTAGTGCTGGAATGACCCGAGAGGACATTTGTCTAAGCCCTCTTATTTTATAAAGGAAGAAATGGGATTCATTAGCTCAGAATAATCTGTCAAGACCACATGGTGAGTTAGTAGCCTAAACCGAACTAAAAACACTAAAGCTGCCTCCATTAGAGCTGCACTGTGCCTGGCATTTAGTGGATGCTCAGTAAATTAGATTAGTCTGTTATGTATCATCCTAGAACAAGTACAGTTCCACCAAGATTTAGTAAGGGCCCAAACCTCCCCTGGAAACCTGTTGTGTTCACTTTCTTCCTTTGCAAGACACTAGTATCAAGGGTTCAGCTGTAAAGTAGCACCTAGCTTTTGCTACGCCGAAGAGAAGGGAGCTGGGAACATTGCCACTTCCTTAGAACACGTTCCAGTTATATATTGTTGCATAAAAAATCACCTCAAAACTTAGCAACGTAAAAGCAACAATAATCATCTATTTTGCTTACAAATCTACAATTTGGGCAGGAATAGCTAATCTGTGCTCCACACGGTGTCATCAGAGCAGCTCCATTAAGGGCTGGAAGACCCACTTTAAGGATGACTCACTCATATGGCTGGCAAGTTGGAGCCAGCTGTCATCTGGAAGTTCAGCCAGAGCTAGTTGCTCCTTGAGGGTTGCTGCACTGTCTGCTTAGGCTTCTTGCTGGCATGATTGCTGGGTTCTAAGAGCAAGTATTCTAAGAGATAGGAAGTAGAAGCTGCCAGCTTCTTAAAGCTTGGGCCAGAGATCAGCACAGTGTGAATCTCACTGTATTTTCTATCGGTCAAGCAGTCACAAAGCCCCAATCCAAAGGTCGGACAAAGATCCCACATCTTAATGAAGGAGTATTACAGAATTGGTGTTTAAAGCCACTAGAGAGGGTATCTTTTTTTTTTCACCGCAAATATGATTCCATTTTGCTAAAGTGGTAAAGAATTGAGCATTAATGGAGATAAGTCATAGATTTCACATTATAATCGAGTTAGGGTTTTAATCCCTTCACCATATACTTATTAGCCTAGACAGACAACAGGCCTACAATTATTGCTCAATCTTTGCCTCCATTCACTCTTCCACATGAAGGGGATAATAATAATCTCTCTTGTAAGGAAAGAGAAGGGTTATTTATAACTATAAAAGCAGAATGTACTTATAATTGCCTTAATAAATGCTTATTAATAGTGAGTTACCTGTAAAGTGTCCTATACAAGTGAAAGGTGCAATTATTATGTACTTAAATAATTTTGCAAAATGGAGCCTTTACAGGTTACTTGGACAACTAACCATGCCTGAATTACAGAAGCCTCCAATTAATTAATTTTGCTGAACATGTAGTTAAATATCAATCCTATTTTTAAAAGGATAATTATTGTACAGTCCTCTTAAGTATTTGATTAGATTGACAAGAAGAACTATTTATGACTTTTTAACTTTTCCAAAAGAAGAAATACCTCATGGATACCACAGATTTTCATATCCTCATTGCAAATAAATCATGTTTTGCAATATATTTTGAGTCAATATGCCACATATTCAGTCATATTTCCCAGCAACAGTCCTACTCAGGAATTGAATTGTATCCAAAGTCAGAACCTTTCTAATACTATTTAGAAATAGCAGAATTGAGTTGCTTTTCTTGCTATAACGAACAGGAAATTTTCAAGTTTAACTAAGGTGATGTGAATGAAGATCTTAAAACTAGTTCTGCTTGTGAGGAGGAGCCAGTCAGCATCTTATGTAGTTTACAAACACAGTAACCAATTGGGATTTTCCCACAGGGGTCCTAAGATTTAGGTAAAATGGCTTTCCACTGGGCAATTTAGACCACAGAAAGTAATAACTTCCTTGACTCAGCCACTTATGGCAAGATTGGTTAAATAAGATGAGATTTGTCCTACCTAAAAATGGGACCTGCAGCTGGGAGGTTGGTTTCTCAGGGACCAGAGGAGAGAGAGCTTTATTATCCAGTTAAGTTTTCTCATTGTAAGAAAACAAAACGAGTATAAAACACAAGTCACACCCAGCCAGCCAGTGTGCCTTATTTGTACATGTGTATTTTATGCTTCCACCTTGACTTAAAAGGCAATGTTAGTTTCAGTGCCATCTACTCAACTCCTTTCTGTTTGTTACACACACCTCCTACAGAATTTTGAGTTTCTGGTCTAGAGAATTACCTGGATTGATATAGATTTATTTTTAAGGATTTCTCAAAGAGTACATTTGGTATAAACCTTTTCTTTACTCATTTTTTTTTTTTTTTTTTTTTTTTTGAGACAGAGTCTCACTCTTTTGCCTGGGCTAGAGTGCTGTGGTATCAGCCTAGCTCACAGCAACCTCAAACTCCTGGGCTCAGGCGATCCTCATACCTCAGCCTCCTGAGTAGTGGGGACTACAGGCACAAGCCACCATGCCTGGCTAATGTTTTGTTTCTATCTTTAGTTGCCCAGCTAATTTTTTTCTATTTTCAGTAGAGACAGGGTCTTGCTCAGGCTGGTCTCGAACTCCTGAGCTCCAAGCAATCCACCAGCCTTGGCCTCCCAGAATGCTAGGATTACAGGCGTGAGCCACCACACCCAGCCATAAGCCTTTTCTAAACCAGCTAAAAGATGACACCATATGCCCTAAGTCAGACCCTGAATAAGAGAGAATCCAAGCGGGTGATGAATACAGACACTAGAAGCACGACCTTCACCATCCAGAAAGACAACAGCTTCTACACTGGACCTTTCCCTGAGCCACGAATACTTCGTCAAGTTTCATGCCTTCCTTTACTCACTGTGGTTTAGATGTTGGTGAAAAGCTGGCAGTGGCCTTTAGAAAATAAAAAGCAAGAAACTAAAACCCTAGGATGAATTTGGACTACAAATTATAAATACATATGCAAAAAAGTTTATGTAATTTTGAGCAAAACAAAAATTTTAAAGATGGGGGAAGGGTGGACATTCTTAACTACTTTAATCTAAATACAAGGCTGAGCCGGAATGATCTCAGTTGCCCAGAAAGTTTCAGCAAAATTGGCCTAGGCTTCTAACAGCCCTGCTGTTTGATTGTGATGATCTCCTCAGCACAACTGACCAAAATGGAAAGCCATGCTCGTGGTTTGTTATATAAAACATTTTCCTTCATTTGCTAACGTCAAAATATCCTGTCACTTGTTAAATTATAAATTAGAAGCCAATTTTTTAGCATGCCTTCACCAAGATTTAGACAATTAAACCAGTTGTAAAGGAATTGAGAAACATGCATTGACTATACATTTCTCCAAAATCCATCCATAAAACTGAAGGTTTTCTTTTTAATAGATTCCCTAGCAAACCACATACTGTGCTCACTGAAGCAAGAACTAAAAAGAAATGATTGAGTAATATTAAAAGGTGGAGAGCCAGATCCTTTTCTCTACAGTGTTTTAATGTTGAAATAAAAGGCACCAGGTAACCCCTGGCTCCTCCAGCTGGGACAGCAGTGCTCTGCCCTTCCTCCTGCTGCCAGAACAAAGAGTCACTGGAGAGCTGATGCCCTCCCCACAGGAAGAAACATTTTAAGGTAAAACTTCCAACCAGACTTTCCAATCTCACCTTTTCTAATAATGCAGTCTGCTTGTCTATGAGAAGGTTTAGTGAAGCAGATTTTGTTTCACATTTGGACAAAAGTTAATGCTGACTCCCTCCATTTCAGGTTGGATGGGGAGGGTGGATCTCTGCAACGGGACATTGTCTTATGACAATCCAATATATTAAAATATTTTAAAAGTCTAGGCTAGACTTTGAAATAAAGAATGACACTGCTAAGTATTCTGGATTCCCTGTAATTGCTGGACTCAAAGTAAGATTTGCAAACACAGGCCTCCCTGGGCATAATGTGAAGTGTATAGAGTTAAGACAATAGTAGGGGCTTACAAATAATAACTTAGCAATCACCCAAGGTCTGTGTGAAGCATAGCTGGTATCAACAGAAAGTAGAATGTTTTCTTACACTTTAGGTTCAAAATTCTCCTAGTGGAAATACTATTTCCCTGACTTCCCTGTGCCTCCGTCCCCCTCCACCACCACCTCTAACAGGTGAAGAAACAGGTCTTATGGCCAACTGCATAAATCCCCCAAATTTCGTATCTTTTATATTTAGGAGATTTATCCTGTTTGTTAGCAACAGATATATTTAAATACATTACAATATGTTTCACATTAACATATCCCCTTTTTTCTTGTCTACTCTTTATTTCTATACAAAACAAATTGTTTCCCCCAAAGCACAGTTGAAAACCATCACCCATCATGTGTTTTACATGTGCCTCTGAATGCTCTGTCTCTTTCAGGTATCTTTATACAAAGACTTTTCTAATCACAACACAAGTTATTTTTAAACTGTCTTATTCCTCAGGCAAAGGGAATGATTCTTTAGCAATGTAATGCATATATCTACAAACAGTGGGGGATATATAAAATAAAAAGTGTCTTTCCTCAGTGCTCACATAGCATTGGTAGAATTTTCAGAGTTCAAGAGTTGAAGTTGCCAATGAATAATAGGAAGTAATCTGAGCATATATACAAGAAAAGTAAGACAAGATGCACAGTTTTATTCCTATCGACCTTAAATACTGTTCCATAAAGCTCTTAGAAGTGTCTGCCTGGGTCAGATGGTCAGGGTGCTCTAAAATCCTCACAGGTTTTCCTTTACTTTTCTTCCTTTCATCAATATGAGAGTATTTCTCCTTTCACATACTATTATAGGATCTTCTGCTATTGAACAATTTCTTACAGCATGTTCTTTCTTTGTTCACTGGATTCCTTTTAATATTTGAAAAAGTGATAGCCTCTTTTAATTTATAAAATGAAGACAGACTCTGGAATCAGAATTCCTGCATTGGAACCTGAGTTCCAATGTTTGTTAGTTATATGACCTTGGAAAAGTTACTCAAACTCTTTGTGCCTCAGTTTCCTTTTAATGGGAATAATAAGAGAACCTCAGAGGGTTGGTGAAAAAATTCTGTTTTAAAAGGTAGGCAAAGCATTTACTATATGTTACACTTAGTAAATGATTGATAAATATTGACAGATTATCAAAAGTCATTTTTAGAAAATGGGTAGGGTTTTTTTGCTGATGCTATTTTCTTAATTATACTGCTCATATATCCTTTCTAAACTTACATCTTTAAGAGTTCTGTCTGCTTTCCTTTAGTCTTTGTCTTCATTTAGTTTACTTATATCACTTTAGTAATTCAATTAAAATCACATCACTTACTTGTGATTTCAGCTCAGAACTGTAGCTCTCATACTTGCAACAGGAAAAAAGTTGGACAGGCAGCATATTGATGACTTTCTGTGAACACCTCAGAAAACTAAAGACATAGGACAAACGGTCGTCCTGAAATCTGGAGAGATACTGGTGCCTCTGTAAAAATTAGAGGAGTGTGGCAGGCACAGGGACCATAAAGGCAACAGTCTTGCTGAAATGGTTTTCCATTGATGAGTGATTTAAAAATAATCTTGGTCCTTGTCTTCCTTCCCCTGCATACTCTATTTGTCTCTTCTCCATGGGTCTGGAAGAAGAACGGAATGGAGAGAAACATTAAGGAGATGCTGGATTAAATTAAACTAAGCTGGACAAGGGGCAGTAGAAGCACTGATAATAAAGGTTTGTCCCCTCCAAACTAGACCTTATACTCAAAGTCAGGCATTGCTGACCTAGAGTTTTTAAATCACTTTCATGGCAAAACAATGAATAGAAGAACCAAAGACAAATACATAAGAGTAATCAAAAAATTGTTACCCCATCTGCTTTATCCCATCCCTTGGGCACCCAGAGTCCTCATCACAACAATCCAAACTGCTACCCCATCTACACCCACTTTCCCAAAATGGACTTCTCCATCCTGCACATTCCCAATTGTAACTACCAAAATTTCCCTTTCCCTAGTGGCTGCTAATGTCAATAATTATTGTCTAATTTTTTAAATGTATTCTTAGTTACAAATTACTGATAGAATTCAGGCTCCCCACTTATGGAAACATCTAGTTCTTTCTGTCCACTGCATCAAAGTAGTATTCTTCTCCCAAGCTTTTCCACCAAAAACTACATTCATAGAGCAGGCTGTGTTTACTATGGTGGGGCAGATCACTACTATCCTGTACTATCACCATCAACATGTTTTTATTTAATTTGTAATTTGAAAAGCACAAAAAAGTAAAAAAAAAAAATTACCCACAATCCCATGTGTTTATAATTATGTAAGAAATAAAAGCATTCCCCTGCATCTAATCCAATCCCTAGATTTAATAACTATTAATACTTTGCAGTGAAGCCTTCCCAACTTTTCTGATATTCATAAAAGTATATATATATCTACATATGGGAATATATAGAAATAGAAATATTTGGATCTTTGCAATAATACATTTATACTTGCATTTATTTACTCACATTTATTTTAATAGTGGTCTGAAAGAAACCTTTTTTAACTTAATATATCATGTATGTATTACCTTGTTCTTATTTATTAAATCTACTTTATAAGAACACTTATAATTTTATGTCTGGAACATAGTAAGCACTCAATAAATCATAGCTATTATTTCTATTATTTCCTCCTTTTTCTAATATACACATACTATTCCATTTTGTGGATATACTTCTCCCTTATCAAGAGACATTTAACTTCTAATTTTTTGGTTTTACAAATGGTGCTACAATGAGCATCCCTCTCCTTTCTAGGGGATAGATTTCAAGAACTGGGGTGGCTGGGTTAAAATATGTAAGGCAATTTTTACCATGCTACACTTTACCAACAGTGTCTAGGAATGCCCATTTCCCCACCTTCATCAACACTGACAGTTAACATCTTTTCCTAAGTTTGTTGGCCATGTGTGTGCATGTTTGCATGTGCATACATGTGTGTGTGGATATGAATTGCCTGTTCATATGCTTACCTATTTTTCTAATGGACTGTGTTCCTTCTTAACTAGTTTTTGGGATCTCTCTGTGAAATAGTTATATAATCTTTGTCTATTTTATGTAATTCTGATATTCTTCTCACCATGTCATTAAATCTAAGAATAACACAGATATTAATAAATGTATGCTATATATAAAATATAGAACTAGAAGGAAGTTGAGATATCATATCATTTTACAGATAAGGAAACTGAGACCCAGACTAGTCATAATGGTCTGCCCATGATCACAGTACACAAAATATGTAACTATAGTAAGATCATAACCTATGAGAATTAGATGATATAGCTCTCCAAAATGATATGGGTCGAAATATAAAAGGAAAACCAGAATAGTTTCTTCTGGGGCACAAGATCCAGGCTGAATATGGCAAAAAATACTTTCAAAGTTAATATTTTATCAAAATTCAACTACACTAAGGTAAATATATAGAAAAATATGAAAGTTAAAAAATGAAATCATAAATGAAACCATTTGCCACGTAGAGGAGTTTTGGTAGTCACTAGTACTAGTCACAATCATCTCCGGTTTGTTTTTTCCTTCTGGCATATGATAGGATTGCAATTCCCCCTCCCATTGACATCATATGTGGCCATGTGACTTGCTCTGATCAATGAAATATGAACAGAGGGGATATCTGTGCCAAAGATTTATGAGCCACTACGGGATTCACTGTGCTCTCCTTTTCCCTCTGCCACAGTGACAGACAGTACTCCAAATGGTGGGCTACTCCCTGAACCTGGATCCAGGAGTGAGGATGACACAGAGCAGAGCCTCCAGCACAACCACTATGAATATGTATTGTAAGTGAGAAAGAAATTTCTGTTGTTTTAAGACATTGATATTTGGATATTGTTTGTTACTGCAGCAAAACGCAGCAACCTGATGCTATTAATAATATGAAGTAATTTATTCATAAATATTTACTGAGCACATTCTTTGAGCCAGGTACTATGTATGCTAAGTGGTACTAATATAATAATGTTCAGGAATCAGTCCCTGACATTAGGCATTTATAATGTGGAAGAGAAAAGTAATAACATGTACAATTGTAATTAGTGTGATACAGTGCTACAATTGGGACAAGCCCCAAGTGCAAAGGAACCTAAAGAAAAAGTACATGAGCATGCTTCCTCAGGAGGTTACTTCTAAGTTGAGAACAGAACAAATGGAAATTTTTCAAAATAATTGGTACCTCTTCAAATTATGCCAAAGTACGTAAAATGTAATGCTGTTTTAGAGACTATATAAAAATAAAGTGATACTAAAGTACCAAAGTTTACTCCTCAGCTTGTCGAAATTCAAGAGACCTTGCAGAGAACTGCCAAAATGTCCTATTTTGCTGCCATAACATAGTATCACAGACTGGGCAGCTTAAACAGCAGAAATTTATTTCCTACAGTTGTGGAGGCTAGAAATCCAAGATCAAGATGTCAGTTGGATTAGTGTCTTCTGAGGGCCTCTCTCCTGGGCTTGTAGATAGCCATCTTCTCCTGTGTCTTCACATGGTCTTTCCAATGTGTGTCTCTCTCCTAATTTCTTCTTCTGATAAGGACACCAGTCATAGGGAATGAAGGCCTACCCTAATAACCTCATTTAAACTTAATTACCGGTTTAAAGACCCTATCTCCAAATAGAGTCACATTCTGATGCATGGGGAGTTAGAACTTCGACATACAAATTTTGGGGAGGAGAATGGACACAATTCAGCCTAAAACACCAAGATTGGTCACTAACTAAATGCACAATGCCAAGGGGTAGAGGAGCACACAGTCACACCAATGTGAAAGCTCTGAGATCCTATAATGATGGTGACTCTGGGCAGTTAGAAAACAATACCTATTTGATAAGGAAGAGACACTGAACCCTATTTTCAAAGTACAATACCTCAGTTGGAAGTAGGACATTTCAATGGAGTATCCTAAAAGCAAACAGAGGATTCAAAGTATAGACAGAAATATCCTAAATTTGGAAGCCACTTATTTTAGTACTAATCAAAACTATACAAATTAGTTAACATTGTAAGGGAAAGAAAATAGTATTGGACCTTTAGAAAAACTGGCCAGGTGTGGTGGCTTGCGCCTGTAATCCTAGCATTTGGAAAAGCTGAGGTGAGGGGATTGCTTGAGCACAGGAGTTTGAAACCACCCTGGGCAACATGGGGAGACAAAAAATTTTTTTAAAAAAATTAGCCAGGCATGGTGTCATGCACCTGTAGTCCCAGCTACTTGGGAGGCTGAGGCAGGAGGATCACTTGAGCCCCGGAGTTTGAGGTTGCAGTGAGCTATGATGACACCACTGCACTGTAGCCAGGCAACAGAGTGAGATCCTGTCTCAAAAAAAAAACTGAAAGAAAAGAATTTAGTATTAGTATTAGTATTTTCTTGAACTGCACATAAACATCATAGTTGAAGAACCAAAATCAATTTATGATAAACAATTAGCCAGATACCAAACACTATATGATTGTTTGCAATAAAAAGAAATTAAATGAGCAATACTAGAGCAGTTTTGAAACCATAGAGAAAATTATTTTATGTTAAATACAAATTCCAAAGTGCAAGTCTTACATGGAAATGATACCTACACTGAGTTTACCCTCAAAATAAACTCAACAACAAAACAAAAGAATTATTTCCCTGAATATAAGAATCCCACCACATTTCAAAAGCAATATAATAATAGAAGACCATAAAGTGTTGGTGAATAATAACTCTGAGGAAAACACATTAGATGGTTTGACATAACTTATTAATAAAGCCCTTCAAGTGCTACAAATAGCTATTATTTATTATCTATTTTCATGAATTTCCCTATAACTAGCAGGAAGCTTCTTGTTTAAAATGATAATAAATCTTAAATGAGTGCTACCTCATTCTTCTTCAAGCAGGAATGCATAAAAAAAATCATAAAGAAAAGATTGCATATTCTGCTTTATTTTAAGATCCTAGAATTATTAAATTGAAGTTCAGATTATAATTAAATTGAGAAGAGACAACTTTAAACTTAGTAAAGCTTTCTTCTTGGTTAAAGTTAGGGTAGAACACAGACACAGTTTGTATTAAAAGATCAATTTCTTTGAGTTATATGCAACTGACTCCGATATACTGGATGACATGGTATTTAAGGAAATTCTGAGATAAACAAAATCCACTGAAGGCAGAAAAATTGTGTGGTGAAGAAAATATTAAATTAGAAGTCAGGTAACCTGGATTCAGTCCCAGGCTCTCCCCTGTTTACTCTCTGTGATCAGTATAATCAATCATCCTTGGATAGATTCTTTACTTCTATAATGGGGATAATGAAAACTACCACATAGAGATACAGTGAAGTCTAAATAAGATAATGCATACTAAAATATTTTGAAAACTTTCTGTTTTAATAATGTAAGATATAAGCGATTAATTGTTTAAAACCGCTGACAATCTAAACCATAAAAGATGTGTTGTCATAGTTAATCCAACAGGCAAGAATATTGCCTGACATTGAATTGCTGAAGTTCCAATACCCCATACAATTCAGAGCAAAGCACACCAAACCCGACTGAAATTCTGAAATATCCAATAGCCAAATTCTATAATAGATCATCTTCCTGGCTACAGAAAAGATTATACTATTAGGCAGATACTGATAGGAAAACATTTAAATATTGATAATAACCCAAAACTGTGAGCTGGATCAGCCAGAGAGACAATATTTTTTTTTAAATCTCTGTTCAACCAATTAATGAATTGCTTCAGAGTTCTCTTTGCTACTAACATCTAATGCAGTGATTCTCAAAAGGTAATATGCTTATGAATCACCTGAGGATCTTTTTAAAATACAGACTCAGATTCAATAGGTCTGGAGTGATACTTGATATTCTACATTTCTAACAAGCCCCACATAATGGTAAAACTGCTGGTCCGCAGAAACATACTTTTAGAGGAAAGATCATCAAGATGCAATCCCATCTAAAAATATTATATTTATTGATCGATGTTAAGGTTTTACAGTGAGAAATATGGGTTTAACCATCTGTGCACTTAAAAATATTCAAGCAGGAATATTCTTCCATCTTTAAAACACAAAACTCCCCACCTTCAACCAAGACCCTGTTTAGCACTTGAACAGATCCAGAGCTAGTGCAAGAAAAATTTTGTCCTGACTCCTGTTCCCAAATGCAGGCAAAGTTGAGTAACCCTCAACTAGCCTTCAAATACAAATCAGGCTCTGACCAGCATCTTCACTGACCACAATCCTGGTATATAGAGCATACTGATCCTCTTTCAGTCATCAGCAGAGTGCCTTCCTGTCAGACACTGGATAACCATCTCAATGGGAAATCATTTGCTGGATAATTCCTGTCCAAAGCCCAGGAGAGACAATTGCTATTCTACAGGGAAAATCTAAGTAGGTTTCAAATATTTTTTAGCAATAAAACTCTCGTCAAAATTCGGCACTCAAACTTAATATATAAAATCATATTTTATTTCTATAAATTTACCTTAATTCATATTTATAGAAAATGAATTTGTTCAGATGAACCCTCCACATTTTGAAATTGGTGGTTATAGTTGTTAGCTGTAGCCACACCAGCCTCAACACCCACTTCGTCTTTGTCTTTTGTTTCAGTTGCACAATATCAAGACAATCCTAAATCACATAGTAAATTAATCCCAAATAGAAGCAGTTGTATAATAGCTCATGATGCACCTTCCGAATTCTCTTCACTAAAACAGAGACGAAAAATAAAACACAGTGAAATGTTTTATAACATTTTTAACAGTGGTTTACAACATTTTTTTAAATATGTAAACCAAATTCAAATCAAACATTTGTAGAGCCCCTCTTCTGTCTTTCCATCTACAGAACCCAGTTTGAAACACTGATTTAAGAAATATAATCACCTCTTCCTTAGCTTGTATTACCATGTACTAAGCTACCTTATCCATATACTTGGAATATATCATTCTGTAGAGCAACAGTTATATAAGTAAGGTTTAGCGTTCTACTTTCCTAATTAATTAAAGGGTAATATGAGAAATGCTATAAGTAATATATATATTATAGAATTCACATTAAAGATAATTTTACTATAGATATTGATGATATAGACATTTCAACAACTAAAAAAGAATCCTCATAATAAATTCTTCTCCCAGGTCAGAACCACAAAAAAGTCTATCTCTCCTTATACACTGGTATATTTATTTCAACTCCTATGAAAAATATTTTAATACATAGTTCCTTCAGCTTCTTTCAGTATTGAATGTTTTGAATATAAAAGATATTTCCCTTTAGCTCTCTTTTACTATGTTACTTTGTCTATTATTTCTTAATTATCTCATTCTTACTGCATCTGGATATATGCATGTATGACATGCTCTAATAGCTTGGATGTCAAACAAGGTCTACATTTGTTAGAAAAGAAGTTAAACCAAGGCTACACAGAAACCCCAAAACAAGTTGTACAAACAAGACAGAAATAACTTTTAGGTAATCGCCAGAGCCTTAACCCAGAGTGCATACATCATTTTCCCTCACATCCCATTGGCCAGAACTTAATGACATGGCCATCCCAAGCTGCAAGAAGACTGGAAAATGCAGTTTCTAATTGGGTGGTCTGATTGCATTTAAAACTCAGGGAGTTCTATTTCTAAATGAACAACAACAAAAACAAAATAACTATTAGAAGGCAGTTAACAATCTCTACCATGAGGTTATATCTTTTTCTCCCCAAATTCCTCAATTGCTCTCCAAGACCACATTTACAGCTGATGTGACCAAACAAAGATCTAACCCAGGACCCTGCATTGTTGTTACCCTTTAAGGTTGAATTCTTATGTTGGTTTAATAGCAACCTTGATTGGCGATAAATTAATGTTTTTCTCACCTAGGCTTTTTTTATTGATATGTGATAGATGTACATATTTTCAGGGTATGTGTGATATTTTGATACATTCATATAATTTATAAAGGTCAAATCAACATAACTGGGGTATCTGTCAGCTTAAATATTTCTCTTTTCTTTATGCTCCAAACATTCGGATTATTCTCTTCTAGCTATTTTGAAATGTACAATAGACTATTGTTAACTATAGTCACCCTACTGACCTATCAAACACTAGGTCTTATTTCTTCCATCTAACTGTGTATTTGTACCCATTAATCAACCCTCTCTTCATGCCGCTAGCCTTCCCAGCCTCTGGTAACCACCAATCACTTTAGTTTTGTTTTGTTTTGTTTTTTATTTCTAATATCATTACAGACTCAAGATTTTCACATATCTGATGTGTTTTAATATACTACAATCATTATTCTTTTTGAGGCGCCAATTTAATGCTTATATTAAAATAACAGCTTGATTCCTGTGTCCTTTTTTTTAAACTGTGGTAAAATATACATAACATAAAATTTGCCATTTTAACCATTTTTAAGAGCAGTTACATGGCATTCAGTACATTCGTGTTGGTGTGTAGCCATCTCCACCACCCAGCTCCAGAATTTTGTGTTCTTTTAAGACAACCTCATTATTTCTTGGTAGATTCCTTACATTTCAGATGTCCAAGGTTTACCTCTCACCTTCTTTGCCCCCAATCATCCACTTCTCTGAGAAGCCCTAATTTCTTCTAATGAGAAAAGGTATATCAGTCATATTGTCACAATTATGCTTTAAAACAAATTACACAACTTCAGAAGCATAAAATGATAAGAATTTATTGCTGACACATTAGTCACCCAGGAATAGGCAAGGTGGTTCTGCTGATCTTGGCCCAGCATTGTTACATGTTTAGGGGTTAGATGACTGTCTGGCAACTTAGGATTGCTTTGGCTGGGACAGCAGGGGTGACTCAATCCTGCTCCACTTTTCTTGTTGTCCCATTGGCTAGCCTGAGTATGTTCTATGGTTGAGGTACAGCAGCAAGCATGTCCAGTTGTGCAATTACTTTGCTTTATTGTGGTAAAATACATGTAACACAAAATTCACTATTTCAACTGTATACAATTTACTGGCATTTAGTAATATCACAGTGTTGGACAACCATTACCTATATCTCATTCCAGAACACTTCCATCACCCCAAAAGGAAATCTCATGCCCATTACGCTGTCACTCTCCATTTCCCCTTCTCCCTCAGTCCCTGGTAATTTCTAACCCACTTTCTGTCTCTATGCGGCCTATTCTGGATATTTTGTGTAAATGGAACCAAGCAATATGTGGCCTTTTGTGTCTGACTTCTTTCACTTGGCACAATGTCTCCAAGGTTCAGCCATGCATCAGCACTTCATTCCTTTTTATGACAGAATAATATTCCAAAGTATGAATATACCCATTTTGTTTAACCATTCATCAGTTGATGGGCATTTAGATTGTTTCCACCTTTTGACTGTTGTGAATATCACTGCTATGAACATTTGTGTACAAATTTGTGTTTGACACCTGGTTTCAATTCTTTTGATTATATATACCTAGGAGTAGAATTGCTGGGTCATACGTTAATTCTATGTTTAACATTTTTAAAAACTGACACTGTTTTCCACAGCAGCTACACAATTTTACATTCATACTAGTGGTTCTAATTTCCCTACATCCTTGCCAGTCTTGTTATGTGATGTGTTAAGTGCTATCTTATTGTGCTTTTGACTTGCATTTCCCTAATAACTGATGAGTTGAACATCTTTTCATGTGCTCATTGGCCATTTGTATAATTTTTTTGGTGAAATGTCTATCCAAGTCTTTTGCCCATTTTTAATTGGGTTTTTGTCTTTTTTTAAGTTGTAAAAATTCTTTGTATATTAGATATAATGTCTCTTATCAGATACACAATTCGTGAATATTTTCCTTCATTCCATAGGCTATCATCTCAGTTTCTTGATAGTGTCCTTTAGTGCATAAAAGTTTTTAATTTTGATGAAATCCAATGCATCTATTTTTTCTTTTGTTGCTTGTGCTTCTGCTATCATATCTAAAAATTGCCCCCCCAAAATTGCAAATCATAGATCGTATATGAGATGTGTCTCTAGCATAAACTAGAAGTGCACTTGCTATTCCTCTCATCAAGAGGTAGGCTCTATTTCCATCACCTTGAAACTGGGTGACTTGCTTTAACAAATAAAATGCAGTAGAAATGATTGATGCTGTATCAGCTTGCAGCTTAGTTCTCAAAAGATACTGCTAGAAGAAAAAGGCCACATGGAGGATGACTAAGTTACCCCAAGCAACAGTCAACACTGAAGCCCCAGACATGTGTGTGACAGATCCCTTCTTGGACCCTCCAGGCTGGACTATCTGCCAAATGAACAACCCACCTGAGGAACTCCAGCCAATACCACATATAGCAGAAGAACCATCTAGATGCCTCACAGAATCACATGAAATAAAAAATCATTGTTATTTTGAGAAGTAAAAATCAAATATTAGTAATCTATCAATGAGAAAGTAACATTAAATGAGTGTACCACCCACCTAAATGTTGACAGAACTTCTATTAAGGGAAAGTCATGAGATTCCTAAAGAAATGGCAAACACTCCTTAATGTTTTCACTTTCTGGAGTCCTACATGCAAAAGGCAGGGAAACATGCATAAAAAAGTTTTCCCAATGATCTATTTGACTCATTTAATTTGACAACTCAAAATTACTTTTAAAAAATTAACTATGAACAACAAACTTCTCTCAAAATGTGAAAGTTTTTAAATACAACTTTGATTGAATTAGAAGTGCAATCAAATATGAAATTTACAGATACAAGAGATTAAAGTGGATTAGAAAAAGTGTGGCTTTATGAAAGTCTCTTTAAGAGACTTCTCCAAGTCATAAAATGATAAAAGCAATAGAAATATCCAATATGGTTTTCAGGAAGACCATTATTTAAAACTGTTAAAATTAAACTTTATGTCTCTAAAACACCAAGTTATTTTGACTTATATGAAGCAATCTAAAAACATCAATGCAACTAAAGATGTCAAAAATTATAGCTTGGAAGTCTTCTTCCCCAAAAGAGAAAAAAAATAAACCATCATGAGGTTCCCCAAAAGAATTTTATTTGAAAGTTAATGTCACTTCAAAATCATTTCTCTGCATGACTGAAAAAGCTACTCTTCATGTTAATCTTCTTCAAAGCATTGGTTTAAAATGCTATTTGCCTGTGCTAAGAAAGACAATTAATATTAAGCCACGGTAAAGTGTTATGTTCCAATTGTACAGATCTGTTACTTACAAAGTATCAGAGAGAAAGAGAAAAGAGGCTGTTGAAATCTAATGAAAAATTGCAGTGCTTAATAAGAACAGGGTTTTTCAAAATGTTATTGGTAAGCCCACAAACTAAAAGGTCCCTGTAGAGACTTTTATTTAGTTCTTAAATTGCTTTTAAACTCTAGGCTTAAAAAGAAATAGAATCAAACCCCAAACTTTCAAACCTTTTATAAAATATCAGTGAATATCTACATATAGCATCCCTCAAGGATTCCTCCTTTCTAGTTATTGTATTTTTAAAAAGTCAAGCAAACAACAAGCACGTTCTTTAAAATAGCTTTTAAAAAAGTAAGTGTGCACTAGTGTTTCCTGGCACAGAGTTTACTTTTAATTTCCTGTGCCAGAAACCACCTCAAAGATCTTCAGAAAAAAATACCAAGAGGTCATTATATACCTCAGTATCAACCTATTATTGTCAGATCTCTTTTGGGACAACTCTCTCTAAATCAAAAGAAAAACAGAAAGCCAAAAAAAAGTTAAACTGTGTAATATAATTTCAGTTTCTTCAACAGCTTTTTCAGCAAACAATTAAACATTGAGTTAGTTTTAACATAAAACATTATTGAAAAGTGTTATGAAATGTTTAAATGAAAGATATTCAAATATACCAAAACATTTCCCCAGAAATTTTGAATAGACTGAAGTAGTATGCAATCTTCAAAATATACGATCTTTGCTCTTGTCGCTACTAAGCCAATACCTATTTTTTTCTATCCAATATTAGATCTCAAAAATATTATAAATCCACTTGTTCAAATCATTTTCCCAAATACAGAAGGAAAAAATTCTTATGTTCAAATAAAAGTTAAAAGACATGCACTTTAAAATATCAGAGGTATGAATTATTTCATTTCTGTATTAGTCAATCTAAAAAGAAATGTGAAATCCATGGATGGGTGCCAAAGATTGCATACAGACTAAAGTTCATTCCTTGGACAGTTCCCTTGGAAACTATTCCTTGGAATAATCCAGGGAGCGCAGCTTTTAGAGTCACTAAGCCTGGGCTCAAGTCTCAGCTCTGCTACTTAATGACCATGTGATCTAGGGAAAGAACGGTTAACCTCCCTATGCCTCAGTTTCTTCATCTTTAAAATGAGGTGATACTATCATAGTTTCACAGGTTTTTATTAGGATTAGTTGAAATCATGAAAATAAAGCCCGGAGCACAATGCCTAATGCCAAGGTGCTTACGTAGGCTTAACAATGTTGTACAATTTCTCAAGAACATTGACGGCTGTTCCCTTACTGCTCAGAGGTATTAATAACTACTGTGTTCTCACCCCGACCTTTGCCCAAATCTAAAGTCTACATACAGCCCAGATATAAGCACACATTCACCTTTCACCCTATTCATTCTACCCAACTCAACAGTCACATTCCACACACACCTTAGAGAGTTAAGAGTTGAGAAATTACGGGCATAACTTCATAAGACTGACTGCCATATCCAAAACACACAGTGGTTGTCAAAATTGTCAAGTAACAACACTAAACAGAAAACATAATTTCTCTTAATATGTTCATATTCATGTGAAATACATTAGCTCACATACATACTTTAAAACTTGCCAAAACATCCATAATTTGTCTTTCTCAAATGTGAAGAAAAATTTGTTTTCAAAGAACTGAGAATTTTTCATCAACCTCCATTAAAAACTCAAAGACTACATAAACAAATAATACTTATGGACAAGATACTCTGAAAGAACTTCTCACTAAAAACCAGCTAGATCTCAGGAAAACAAACTTTAAATGCATCTTGGGACTCAAATTAAGCAAAGAAACTTTCCAAGGGGCACTCTCTTTGATTAAAAAATAATACTAAGCAGCAACTAAAGCAGTGAGACAAGAGCAGCAAGCAAACACCCAAGAACAAATGCCAATATTAGCTCTACAGCATAGCAATAAACTTTGCACCAGTGGCAACAATGGGAAACTGTAAGCTTACACATTAAGAAAGACCCTAGAAGGTGATTATCATGACCTCAGATCAGTAGTGCTCCTGGCTCTTTAAAGAAAATACAAATTCTCTCTGGAGGAAAGTGTCCCCTATTTAAGTCCCCTGCTTTCCCAGCGTTTGAAATAATATAAGATTATAATAGATATGATCATGAAATACAGAAGGAAATAAGCCACCATAATTGAAAGCTAACACAAACCACAAATAACAAATTTAAACCACCAAGGACTTCAAATCCTTTAAATTATAATGCGATGTGAAAAGTATAGTAATAAAAGAATGCTCAAATTGTTATAGGATTAAGAAATGAGTGGCTTTGCCCAAATCAGAAATTTCCAATGATAATTTTGTTAAGATAAAACCTTTCATGATCAACTTTCCCCTCTTACATTTCTATATTATTTCATGCGAAATTTTTTATCAATCTAGGGAAAGAGCAAAGGTAACTTTAATCTGGATCAGAAGTTCTCAAACAAGTCCTTTTTATAAAATTTTTTAAATATTTTGGTAATATTTGTATAAAATCTGAAAAAATTAATATAAGCATATTTTCAATCTCCTACAACCAGCAACGTAAGTAAGAAAAAATGAATATCAAATAAGAAAAATTGGCAAATGACACGAACAAACAATAAACAAAAGAAGAAAGATATACAACCAAAAACATACAATAGATCTCTAACTTCTTACTGATCAAAGAAATAAAAATTCAAACAACAATAAAATAATTGTTTTTCATCAAATGCTCTCTATACTTTTCTGGGTACTTTTAAATAACAATTTCCTGTATTGTCAAGGTTTCAGGGAAATGGACATTCATTTATTTTGTGAGACAGAAAACCATGGGATATAAACTGCCCAAACTTTATTAAGGATATTTTAGCAATACATATGAAAAATCTTAAAACGCATATCCTTTGACCCAAGAAGTCTATGTGCGTAGAGTCTGCTCTAAAGATGCAGCACAAACACAACAATGTTCATCATAGCACTGGAAATAATCTAAAGTCCAACAATAATGAGTTAGTTATATATATTAAGGAATAAGTATACAATAAGTTGTTTTAATTTAGCCATTTGAAATTATGTTTGAATTTTTATTTGGTGACATAGAAATATGTTTATATTTCTACTATTAAAAGAATAACTTTAGACAAATTAAATTTAATAGAGCTAATTGAGCAAAGAACAATTCACAAATCAGGCAGTCCCCAGAATCAAAACAGGTTCAGAAAGACTCTGGGGCTGCCACACGGTCAGATAATATTTATAGACAGCAAAAGGAGAGTGATACACAGAAAACGGAAATGAGGTACAGAAACAGCTAGATTGGTCACAGCTCAGTGGTTGCCTCAGTTGAACACAGTTTGAACAGTTGGCCTCCTGTGATTGGCTGAAACTCGTGATTGGTACAAGACTAGGTTGCAATCTGTTTACACATCCAATTAGGTTATAGTTCACTATGTACAGAGAAACCTTTAGGGTGAACTTAAAATATGAAAGGAGGCAGTTTTAGGCTAAACTTATTTTAACAGTACATTATTTATTTATTTATTTATTTTTAGTTTCTGTCATTGTTTCAGCATTGTTTTTCCTCTTATTTTTAGTTGACATGCAATAATTGTACATATTTATGGGAGACCAAGTGATATTTTGATATATGTATACAATATGTAATGATCAAATGAGGGTAATTAGCATATTCATCAGCTCTAACATTTATCATTTCTTTGTATTGTGAACATTCAAAATCCTCCCTTCTAGCTTTTTAAAAACATACAATAAATTAGAGTTAACCATGTCTCTCCTACAGTGCTTCAGAACAACAGAACTCATTCCTCCTATCTATTCATAGCTTGTTTCAGCATTTTAATGTCATCAGCACCTTTGTCTCTATGATATTCTTGGCCACAAAATGAATGCTTCAGCTCCAGCCATCACATCCAGGACTGAGGCAGAAAGAAAAGGGGTGCATAAAGGGGAGAGCCAGTTCTGAGTGTGCCCTTTTAATATGAAAGAGCACTATTCCAGATACTTCTACCAAAGCTTACATCTCATTGGCAAGAATTTCACCACTAGCTTTAAGGAAGGATGAGAAGGTGAGTATTTAAATGGGCACAGTCCTGCCCAAAACAAAATGAGGAAGAATGAGAGGAATGGATATTAGATAAGCAGCTGCCAATATCAGCCACAATGTGTACTTGTGCCCAGAGTCATGTACACACCACTTCATGTCATTTTCAAAAGATTATAGGGTTAGTAAAATAGTACCTCGTTGCCTCTAGGGCTCAGGTCTTATGTTCATAGGGAATGGTAGGAGAATAATCTAAGGGCTAGTCTCAGAATCACCCCTCACCTCTGATCCATCATCTTTGAGCTGAACAAGCATCTTTAGCACAAATTCTTTCCTAGGAAGCTTCTCAAACTCTCATCCACACAGAGAGAATAGTGGAATTCCTTCCCATCCCCATCCTCCACCAACTGTTCCCTAGATAAGGCAATAGCATCATGATCCTACCTTGAGGGAGGTACTCCACCTGACTCTCCTTAACAGTACATTTTTAAAAAGCAGGTTAGGAAATTATGTGATCTCATTTTATAAATTAATGAATTATGTATGTGTTAGTGCATACATGTATACATGAACATATATATTACAAACATATACAAAGGACAGAATGAGCAGTGATTCTCTCTGGTTACTAGGATTCTAATTGATTTTTATTCTCTTTTTCTATATATTTTTAAAAATATATGTAATAAAAAAGTTATGTTTTTACTTAATAAAAACATATCTATGCCTTATCAGTGACCTAAAATAAAATCCTGAGAGCTGAAAAAGGCTTTCAGTTTTCACCAGGTTTCGTTTTTAAAGTAGGTTAAGCTCATAATAAAATCATAGTTAAAGACTCCTTTCAAGTTATTTCAGGACTCACTCTACTTTGTTGAAATTTACATTTATTTGTATCAATATGCAAATGTGCCACTCAATTGTTCCAAAGCATAATGTAAATCTAAAATTTCTCGAAGCCAGTGGATAGGTTGCAAATCTTCAATTTTTCCTCCACAGCATTTGAACATAGCAAACATTCAATGAACACATACCACATGTACTACATTAGTAGTTCAGCCCCAAGCCATCATTTTCCTCAGTTCATTAAAAGAATACCTACGTACTCCTCACATACACTTTGTTCCATGGGCCCTTTAAGCAACCACTGTTAGAGACAGTGAGATTCATAAAAATAGCATCTGATTGTGTATTCTGAGAAAAACTGGAACATTAGCTAAGTATGGTGCTGCATAAATATTTTCCTACGGTGTTTTTGGTAGGCACATAAGCTTACTCATCTGCCTTTAGTGCATTCCTGAAAAATAAAACTTAAAAGTCACCATCTTAAAGTGTTGCATTGTCTTCTAGTTTGAGCATTAAAATGTTAAGAATGAAGAAATCTTAGAAGTTTTCTGCTCTTTAATATGTAAATTTCAGCTAACAGCCATCGTTTACAGGCAGCTGTTGCCCTTAATATTTCAACTTCTTCATGCTGAGATCTTTAAAATCCATCCACTTTTTAGAACTGCTGTCTCATTAAATATCAACCTTACTAACTTCTAAGTAATAACTCTTCTCTCCTTCCTGGGAATTGTGGAGGAGAAAAGGAAACTCTAGATTTTGAACAACAAATTATTAAAGTATTTTCTTGTTGTGAATCCTGTTTTTAAAAACGTACATGTTAGAATTAATGTATTTTCTGTTTTCTGTTGCTGAGCACATATGTCGTTTGGATGTTATTTCTCATCTTGTTCCACAGCCCACAACATGTACTGTCTAGTCAGTTCTGTGGTTAGATCAGCTCCACAGGAGACAGAAAAAGTCATGATCTTTTGATGAATTAAAGATAAAATATTTTACAACCCCAAAAATAGTATAAAATAAATGGAATAGTGTAGTAATAATATACTTTTCTTTGCTGTGACACCTTCTTACATTTGAATTAGGGGATAATGATGTTTTGTAACCTTAAGTATTAAATAATCCATATACATTCCTCTCATTTATTTCTTCTTGCCTTGTTGAGGCATCAGTAGCTTTAGTTCACTCCTGTGTGACTTTATGCTAGCATTCTGTGGATTTTCACTATATAAATAAAAAGAGGACCGGGCACGGTGGCTCATGCCTGTAATCTTAGCACTCTAGGAGGCCGAGGCAGGAGGATGGCTCAAAGTCAGGAGTTTAAAACCAGCCTGAGCAAGAGCAAGACCCCATCTCTACTATAAATAGAAAGAAATTAATTGGCCAACTAAAAATATATAGAAAAATTAGCTGGGCATGGTGGCGCATGCCTGTAGTTCCAGCTACTCAGGAGGCTGAGGCAGAAGGATCGCTTGAGCCTAGGAGTTTGAGGTTGCTGTGAGCTAGGCTGATGCCACGGCACTCTAGCCCGGGCAATGGAATGAGACTCTGTCACAAAAAAAATAAAAATAAAATAAATAAATAAATAGAGGAATATATAGCAAGTTTGGCAGCCATAACTTCCTGTTCCTTAAGATAACATCTTTCATCAACCAGAGTTTTCCATTAATCAATAAAAAAAATTGGCATCTTGATGTCATAACTTTTGTTATTTATAAATTTGTCACACTCTGCCTGGCATGGTAACTGCTCAGCAGAAGTTCATGAAATGAATGAATGACATCCAATGCACAACACCGGTAGCATCTCCTAACATGTTTCACTCTGAGTGTGAAAGGAACATAAGACACAGTCCCTGCTTTCCGCAGATTCTAGAAAGTGGCAGGAATGGAAAGGAATGAATGAAACAAAGTGTGGCCTAAAGGGGTATAATCAACTCTCCTGAAGCTTTCAAAGAGGAGAGAAGCTGAGCTATAACTTGAAAGATGAGAAAAAATTCACCAAGCAGGAGTCAGAAGGATATTCCAAACAGAGAAAACAGCATGTGCAAAAGCATGGAGCCTGAAGGTACAAACACTTTGGAAAACTATTTGGCAGTTTCCACTGTAGTTAAGCAAACACTCCATCTATAACCTACCAATTCTACCCCTTGATATTTATCTAAAAGAAATGAAAAGATAGGCCCACAAAATAGACGTGAACAAGAATGCTACTTTATTCATAATGGGCAAAAACTAGGAAAAAAAAAAAAACAATGTTCATCACATAAGAATAAAAAAATTCCTCAAGCAATATTTATACAATGGAAACTACTCCACAGCAAATAAACTCCTGATTCATTCAACAACGTAGACGAAGTTCAGAAATATATGTTGAGCTGAAGAAGCCACACGTTAAAAGAGTACATATCAAATGATTCCACTTAAATGAAGCTCAAGAACAGGCAAAACGAATCAATCAATGGTAATAGAAATCAGAACAGCAGTTTTCATGGGAGGACGGGGGAATCGACTCGAAGAGGGCACAGGGGAACTTTCTGGTGTGATAAAAATGTTCTAAAGCTTCATTGGGGTGGTATTAAAAGGAGTATACATTTATCACAACTCACCAAATTGTAAATTTAAAATCAGTGCATTTTGCTGCATGTAAATTTTTTCTCAACAGAGATAATAAGCCAAAATATCAATGAGGTAATATTGAAACAAACAACAAACAAATGCATGAGGGCTGAAACAGTTTAGGATAATGTAGGAGAGGAGAGAGTAAGCCACCCCAAAACATGTCTCTTTAGCCTAAGGATTATTTTGAAAAACAGCAATCATAGGAGAAGCCCTGAAAACAGAGAAGCAGTTACCCTTCTGCAAAGAGTATTTTACATCTATAAAGGAAATCTCCATTTGTAAAGATGTCTCCCCCTCTATACCAGGAAGAGACAGATGACTAAATCATTAGAGACTCATCAGGGGAGAAGACACAGACTTAAATCTGCATAAACAAAACAAAACCTTACTTTGTTTTCACAGTACTTGTTGAGGCTACCTATGCATAAATGTCTTCCCCCACACCCTTCTCTCTTTTTTCAGCTGAAGATTATATTTAAGCCTGAATTCTAAACCACCTCTTGGAGATTTATTCATTTTTTCCCTGGGTATCTCCCATGTGTACATGGGGTATACATGTTAATAAAACCTGTCTTTTGTTGCAGGGGCCCCAAAAAATGAACCTAAGAGGGGTAGAAGGAACAGATACTTTTCTTTTCCTGCAACAGAACACTGCAAGTAGATCAGCAGTGGGAGACCACAGTGTTTGAGCAGGGAAGCAATAGGGGTTGAGCCTGGAAAGGCAAGTAGTGTGAAACTAGAGTGAAATTATTTTAATTTTCTGATTAAAGAAAATTGGAACCTGGGTTACAGCGTAAGCCTTAGAAGTTAAAGGGTGATTGAATAGACAGAGACCTCCAGAGAGATTTAGAGATTTGCCTCCTTAAGTGTTCACATGTCAAAGGAGGATGAAACTCTAATCCTTGGGGCCAGTCCCTTATATTCTAAAGGTTCAAAAGATTAGAGGTAAAGGTCTAGAGGTGAGAAGAGACAAGACTCAGTGACTCACTCCTATATTCCTAGCACATTGGGAGGTGGAGGTGGAAGGATCAATTGAGACCAGGAGTTCGAGACTAGCCTGGACAATAGTGAGATTTCGTTTCTAAAAGGAATTTAAAAATTAACCACCGTTCAGGAGGCTGAGGCAGGAGGATCTATTGATCCCAGGAGTTGGAGGCTGCAGTAAGCAATCGTGCCACTGCACTCCAGCCTGGGTGACAAAACCAAAACCCATCTCTAAAAAACAAAAAATGAAAAAGAGGTGAGGGGAGAAGTCTGTAGCCTATATAAACTCCCAGATTCCCAGATTTCAGGATTTCTTTCCAGCAGTACAGACTCTCACACCCTGCAACATGCAGAGTAACATGCGGCTCTCATTGAGTCACCTGTGAGTTACTGGGTGTGGGGAACCAGTGCAGTCATTGCTGTAATAACTTTTACCTCTGGCCCAGAAACCGTGTGTTTGCTTTCAAGATAAATATATACAGACACTAAAAACTTGTCAAACAAGAGCCAATTTTCATGGGTGTAGAAAATCATGCAAAAAATGTCTGGATTTATTCCACTACCCGTGGGAAGGCAGCACTATGGAGAATAGATCCAAGACAGTCAAGACTGAAGGCAGCAAGATGATTTACAAGACTACTGCAATGGTCCACACAGGAGATGATGAGATAAACACAGTAATGGAGGAAGAGCAGAGGAAATGGACATGAGTAATGCCATGGAGGTAGGATTGAAAGGTTGAAATTCCTATTGGATGTGAGAATAGAAAAGGAATTATCATGATATTCCACAGTGCCTGGAGGAATGTCATTAAAAAGATCTCAACAAAACACCTGAAACCTCAGCACCCTGCATTTCCATAAATTACAGTGTGACTCTGTGCTTGCTGGTTTGTAATGTCCTTCCATTCATCTGGAAAACTGGTATTCATCGTCCACTGAGAAGACCCCTGATGCCCTTAGCACAAAAGTAACCTAGGATCCTAATGTTGGTCACTCCCAAAGCCACAGTACTCAGCAGTGTCCCTATTTCACTGCTTACATCTTTGGATTGTGGCTGTGTTTTCATACCTGGCTTTCTCACTATGCTATGCTTTGAGAAAGCATATCTTGCTCACCATTGTATCTTCAGCACAGAGCAAGAGCATGGCACAAAGTAGGAACTCAATAAATATTGGTTATCGAATTAATAAACATTGTCCTAATTTACACTTATAAAAGATCAAGAACCAGAACATTACCTCATTTCCCAGATATTCACATTCTGTCCTCAATAAATTCAAACAAATCATTTGAGCCTCTCTCCTTTACTTCTCACTTTTAATGTAATAAAATATAAACCATATAAGACTTTAATAAAAATGAAACAAAGAATGAACCCTAAACAAATGAGTTTTTCAGAAAATGTGGTTGATCAATCTGTTACTCCCTTAGACGAACCTAAATTTGGTTCCTGGAAACTCCAAAGATACCTAACAGAGAGGTGCCACCACATTGATGCCACCATATGGGTGTTTGATCTTCATGGTACCTTTACTTTGGCATGATGACATTAAATAAGGTAATAGAGGTAAAAGCACAGTCACACACACACACACACACACACACACACACACACAATGTACACAAACAATAAGTGGAAGTTTCTTCACCATTCCATCCCCACCCACATTTTTTATACTTTATTAGTCTGCACTAATTTTCATTTACAGGTGAATCTAAACAAACTGGTGAAATTTTCACAGCCTCATGAAAACCACAAACATGGTCTATTTCCTCAAATTAATAGGCACTGAAATTCATGACATAATTAAAAATGTGCTTATATTGCAAAGAGAATAAACCATGGCAGGAGAAAAAAATGTTTCTTCCTCTTCTCAGGAAAATAGTAACATATAAAATATACATTTGGTGCACACCTAGCCACTCTCTCTAATGATGTCAGTAAATAAAGGAAAAGATAAAAACTGTATGACAAGAATATACAAAATGAATGGTTCATTATTCTAAATATGGGAATGATACAGAAAACATGAAGATGTTACCACCTGTATGCAATTGCAGAAGTTGAGGACATTATCTTTGTCCCCCATTGAGCACCTGACATTAGCACTTAATAAAGATAGAAAAATTGACCTTGATTCAGTGCTGAAAAGCAGGGCCTAGAATAGGAACTACCCAGAGAATGGCACTGCATTCCAATGGTGTCAAGATCAACTTGAAACAAGCTTCCAGTCTGAAGCATAAATATGAGAGAAGCCATTGATCTACACTGCTGCTTTCTTCAACTCCACAGTAAGAATTTTATCAAAGCTCCTATCCAACTAACAATATGGCCAGCAAACCAGAACCGGCAAGGTGAGACTAAACTGCATATTGGAATCCCAGCTTTACTTCGTTCAGGGTGAAAGATGGCTTTAGAACTTGACCCTAGAATAGAAAAATGCCTGAGAAAAGGGACTGTGGCAACAGCGGTAGGAGAACATGCTGGTGGGAAGGTTGACGTCAAAAGATGGTGCGGTCTAGATGTGACGTTCCATGAGTACATGAGCTTTCAGGGCCCAGCGTTTACTGAGCACTAACTCTGCGCCAGGATCTTTATTAGAAACTTCCACTTCTCTTAGGTCATTTAAACTTCCTGCCAAACCAGTAATTCCGTATCATCTCCATGTTACAGATAAGGCAACTGAGATCAGGGAGTTACATAAAGGGAATCAACACGGTGAGAAAATATTAGAGCTAAGACTGAACTCTGATCTTTTACCACCACGAGTGGTCTTTATCCACAATACCACAGCAGCATCACTGCACAATGTCATGAAACTCCAAGGGCCTTGCCCCTGAAACGGCGAGGGGTGGAGGAATAAGGAAGAGGAGCAGAGCCTCTAGTGACTGAAAGGGAGAATGGGGGGTGCTCCTGGGTGCCGGTTATGCTCCGCCTGAACCCACGTGCGGGGCACATGGGTGTGCTCACTTTGTAAAAATTCAACACCTGCATACACATGACATATGCGCTTTTCTGTATGCGTGTTCTATGGCCGTCCCTTGGCATCCACGGGGGATTGGTTCCCTGACCCCCTCATAGACCGAAATCCGTGCAGTTAGGCCTGAGGAATCCACGGACACGGAAAGTCGGCCTTCCGTACTGTGGGCAGCCTCATCCCCACCCGCGAATACTAGACTTTCAATCCGAGTTTGGTCGCGGAGGCGGAACCCGCTGATACGGAGTGGGGCTGACTGTATTAACTGAAAAAAATCCGCTTAAAAGTAAAAGCCCCCACAGTTCAAACCCGGGTTGTCTGGAGGTCAGGTGTGCTGATCAAGTGTGATCAGGGAGCCGGGGGGCCTTGCCAAGGGCCTCAGATTTGCTCCTTATTCCCGACCGGCTCCCTAAATCGCCCTTTTCTCCTTCTCACAGGCGCAGGAAATGAGCCTGCTTTCCTTTCCTCTTGAAGTAATAAAAATAAAAAAACACCCAAAGAGGCTATATTCAGCCAAATCCTTACCAACCATTATAAAACTAAATTTTTCTTAAAAATAAGTTTTAACACATCCATACGAGATAGCACAGATGATGAAAATCACAGCGGATGAGAGTTAGGGGACCTCCCCTCTAGTTTTTCTAGCAACAGCCTGGAGGCTCTTGGCCTCAGTTTACTTACCTATAAATGAAGAGTTTTAATTAGATAACCTCTGAAGTTCATTCCATATGTATTCTTTAGGATATGTGTATAACAATATTCATAGCAACACTGTTCATAATACAAAAAATAGGAGTGGGGAATGGCCATTGCCAGGAGAATGGATAATAAACTGTGGTATGAATCATGCAATCAAATATTCTATGGCAGTAAAGTAAATGAATTATGGTTCTACATATCCACTGGATGGATCTCAGAAGCATAATAGTAAATTAAGAAAAACAGGTCAGCAAACAAAATATATATTGTGATACCATTTATATACAGTTAAAAAGAAACAAAATGAAGTAACATATTGTTTAGGGATTACATGCATGTCTGATAAAACTATGAAGAAAACTCAGCAAATGATAAATACAAAATTCAGGGCACTAGTGATTTCTAGAGGTGGGGGTGGGGGCAGGAGATGGAACAGAGCAGCATTTTTAGCAGTATTAGTAAGGTGATACGTAAGTTCATGGGTTTGCATTGTTACTACACTTCATGACTTACATATGTTACATATTGTCTTTTATGTATCAAATAATTCATAAATTTGTAAAAATTATATGTATTTTCCTAGGAAAATGTTGAGGATAAAGGGGTGAGTACAAAAGCTTAAAAGCACCAGTATGCTGTGGCTGTAATCTTTAACTGCTCTGATAACAGGGTTTGTTGCCTGTGGAGAAACGTTAGGGTCATAATGTTTTTCTAGAAAAATTTGTCTTTCTCATTCTTGAGCCTTGGTGCAGAATATAACTAATAAAGCCAAAAATGAGCCAAATAAAAGTAATAGAAAACTCTTTAGTCAGACAAGGAAATGTAATTCAACTCTTCTTTAGATGAAATTATTTACGGACTCTTCCTACTATTTATTTTATGCCAAGCATTGTTCAAGATGTGGGGAAATGCAGGAGTGAACACAGCAAAGCCCCCACCTTCACGGAGCTCACACCCTAATGGGAGAGACTGACTATAAATCCACAAAAATCAAAAATTAGATCATTTCTGATAGCAAACAGAAAACAAAACATTTATTATATAGTGTCTATTTACATTTGGTCTTAGCCAAATGAAACAACAAATTTTTCCTTTTTATTTTTCTGTAGTTTGAAGCAACCTGAGCCTCATATTTTGCTATAATAAAAGTAACTTCTCTTTAAAAAACTATCTATTTCTACAAACAAAAAGATCCAAAAAGGCCAAAATGGACGGTGTGTTGCTCTTCTTGACATGTCAACTTCACTAGGCTACAATCCCCAGTTATTCAATCAAACACTGATCTAGGAGTTTCTGTGAAGGTATTCTGTAGATGTGATTAAAGCCCATAAGCAGGGTGGGCAAAGCGGCTCACACCTGTAATCTTAGCACTGTAGGAGGCTGAGGCAGGAGCATCACTTGAGGCCAGGAGTTTGAGATCAGCCTGAGCAAGAGCCCCATCTCTACTGAAGGAGCTCAGGAAATTTTATACCAAAATATGACTCCTTGGTATAAAGAATATTTTGAATTAAAGGCCCTTTGAGATCAAAAGTCATTGAAAGGGGCTTTTCCTCTATCTGCATAAACCAAACTGATCATCAAAAGAACAATTGACTTCCTTCCCTTTCCTGTTATCTCACTGTATTGCAGGAAAGAAAATTAAGAATGCAACCAGACCTGGCCTAAGTCATTTTAAACATATACCTATCTCTCATGTTAATTAAAAGTCAATCTCTTCCCCTGCCCCCATCCATTCATTCTCCCAAGTAGCTATTCATCCTCCCTAGCAATCATTTATTACCCCTAAACAGAATTACCTATACTCCTCATCTCCCCCTTCCCCTCTAAAAGGCAGGTGTAAAAATATCTGGATCCCACTGGGATATTGGGATTCTCCCCTTGTGCACAGTAAATAAACCTCTTCCTCCTATTAATCTGCCTTAATTGTGAGTTGATTTCTCAGCGAACTTCTAGGAAGAAAGGGCAAATTTGCCCTCATCCCCACACTATAAAACATAGAAAAATGATTCAGGTGTGGTGGAGTGCTCTTGTAGTCCCAGGTAATTGGGAAGCTGAGGCAGGAGGATCACTTGAACCCAGGAGTTTGAGGTTGCAATGAGCTATGATGATGCCACTGCACTCTAGCCTAGGAGACAGAGCAAGACCTTGTCTCAAAAAAAAAAAAAAAAAAAAAAAAAATCCGTAAGCAGTTGATTTTAAGTAAGGGAGATCATCCTAGATAATCCGAGTGGGCCTGATTCAATCACTTAAAAGGGCTTAAAAGCAGAGCTGAGGATTCCCTGAAGAAGAAATTCCTCTTCTAGACAGCAGCATCAGCCCCTGCCCTTCTTGCCACCAGTCCTGTGGATTTCAGACTTGGCCAGCCTGTCCCCTATATCACGTAAACCAATTCTTTTTTTTTAAGGTTTTTTTTTTGTCTTTATTGAAGTGTAATTTACATACCATGTCTTTACTCCATTTTAAGTGTAGAATTAAATGGCTATTAGTAAATTTACCAAGTTGTACAGCTATTCACATAAATCAGTTTTAGAGGATTTCCCACCCCCCATTGAGACCCCTAATACCAATCCCCAAATACACTTCAAGCATGCCCCTCCCCTTCACAGTGCTCACCACATCCCCCAGATGTGGGTCCACCCTCCCACCCCCAAAAACCCCAGTGAACACTACCACCATTTAAGCACCATAGTGTCAATCAGTCAATATCAATTTGATGGCGAGTACAAGTGGGGCCCGTTCTTCGGGTCTTCTGTCACCTCACTTTGAATAATGGGCTTAAGCTTAATGTGGGATAATATAAGCGGTGTTAGCTCCCCGTTGTTTCTTAAAATTGAGTAATATTCCATTGTAAACATATACCAAATTTTAACAATCCACTCATGAATTGACGGGCACTTGGGTTGTTTCCACAACCTAGCAATAGTGAATTGTGCTGCCACAAACATTCGGGTGCAGACATCTTTATAATAGAATGTCTTATGCTCTTTTGGGTAGATGCCTAATAGTGCTATTGCTGGATCAAATGGTAATTCTATTTTTAGCTCTTTGAGGAATCTCCAAATTCTTTTCTACAAAGGTTGCACCAATTTGCAGTCCCACCAGCAGTGGAAGAGTGTTCCTGTCTCTCCACATCCTCGCCAGCATTTGTTGTTTTGGGATTTTTTGATAGAGGCCAATCTCACTGGGGTTAGGTGGTATCTCATTGTGGTTTTGATTTGCATTTCCCTAATGATTAGAGATGATGAACATGTTTTTTATGTGTTTGCTGGCCATTATTCTGTCTTCTTTGGAAAAGTTTCTGTTCATCTCCTTTGCCCATTTTTAAATGGGTTGTTTGATTTTTTTCTCATTAATTCTTTTGAGTTCTAGGTAGATTCTTGTTATCAGACCTTTGTTGGAGGTATAGAGAGCAAATACTTTCACCCATTTTGTAGGTTGTCTATTTGCTCTAGTAAGAGTTTCTTTGGCTGTGTAGAAGCTTTTTAATTTGATCAGATCCTATTTGTTTATTTTTGTTGCTGCATTGATTGCTTTGGGGGTCTTCTTCAAGAATTCTTTGCCTAGACCGATGTCTGAGAGGGTCTTCCCAACATCCTCTTCTAGGATTCTTAAGGTTTCCTGCCTTAGGTTTAGTTCTGTTAACCATCTTGAGTGTAT
>CAUYRT010067370.1:0-27595 GCA_963574885.1 Lepilemur ruficaudatus | reverse complement strand
AAGCTGTGTGTCCCTGAGGGAAGCTGTGTGTGTCCCTGAGGCAATCTGTGAGTCCCTGAGGGAAGCTGTGTGTGTCCCTGAGGGAAGCTGTGGGCATCCCTGAGGGAAGCTGTGTGTCCCTGACGGAAGCTGTGTGTCCTTGAGGGAATCTATGTGTGTCCGGGAGGGAAGCTGTGTGTCCCTGAGGGAAGCTGTGTTTCCGTGGGAATCTGTGTGTGTCCGGGTGGGAAGCTGTATGTCCCTGAGGGAAGCTGTGGGTCCCTGAGGAAGCTGTTTGTGTACCTGAGGGCAGCTGTGTGTCCCTGAGGGAAGCACTCTGGGTCCCTGAGGGAAGCTGTGTGTGTCCCTGAGGGAGGCTGTGTGGGTCCCTGAGGAAGCTGTGTGTCCCTGAGGGAAGCCACGTAGGTCCCTGAGGAAGCTGTTTGTGTCTCTTAGGGAAGCTGTGTGTGTCCCTGAGGGAAGCTGTGTGTGTCCCTGAGGACAGCTGTGTGTCCCTGAGGGAAGCCATGTGGGTCCCTGAGGGAAGCTGTGTGTGTCCCTGAGGGAAGCTGTGTGTGTCCCTGAGGAAGCTGTTTGTGTCCCTGAGGGAAGCTGTTTCTGTCTCTGAGGGAAGCTGTGAGTCCCTCAGGGAAGCTGTGTGGGTCCCTGAGGGAAGCTGTGTGTTTCCCTGAGGGAAGCTGTGTGTGTCCCTGAGGGAAGCTGTGTGTTTCCCTGAGGGAAGCTGTGTGGATCCCTGAGGGAAGCTGTATGTGTCCCTGAGGGAAGCCTTGTGTGTCCCTGAGGGAAGCCGTGTGTGTCCCTGAGGAAGCCGTGTGTGTCCCTGAGGGAAGCTGTTTGTGTCCCTGAGGAAGCTGTTTGTGTCCCTGAGGGCAGCTGTGGGTCCCTAAGAGAAGCTGTTTGGGTCCCTGAGGGAAGCTGTGTGGGTCCTAAGGGGAAGCTGTGTGTGTCCCTCAGGGCAGCAGGGTGATTCTTTGGCTATGGACAGTCCTCTTCCTGGCCACCCTGTCCTTCTGGAGTCAGCCGAGGCTCCGAGTGGCCAGCAGAGCTGTCCCCAGGACAGCTGTCAGCCATGTGGTGGCCATCCGTGGACACTCACTGGTCCCCTGAGGAGATGGCAAAACTCCTCCCCCCGGGGAGCCGTCCTCCCAAGTCTGCTGCCCTGCCTGTCCTTGGGCCCTCTCAACACCACCGTGCACGGTCTTGCCCATTCAGGATTGACCACTGTCACACAGCCATGTTTCTGACCAGGAAACTCACTCCTCAGCACAGGGGTGAGGCGCACCGTGGCCGTGGGGTTCCTGGGGCCGCGTCCTTGGTGCGTGAGCAGCTGGGCTGAGCAGAATGAGACGGCAGCTCGTGACCTGGCTGGAGCGGCGGGAGCCCAGTTGTGGGCTGGTGCATGTGGTCCTGCTCCAGGGACCCAGGACAGCAGCGCCCCCCCCCATTGTTCCTCAAGCCCCCTGTGCCGACTGTCCCTCCACCCACAGCCCTGGGCTGAGGGAAGCACCCTCCCCCCGGCATGGCAGCTGGACTGACTGCGTGGTCACCGCCACCGGAGGGTGGGGACACACATTGGTGAGCTCAGCTGCCATTCAAAACACTACAGCCCCAGAGGGGAGGCCTGAACGACGGAGGCTGGAAGGTTCTCACTGACGCTGTTCCCAGAGGGCCTCGCTCTTCTGGTGGTGGCTGCGACGCGGGAGACGGGAGGTGTCAGCCAGGTCTGAGTGTGCCAGCCCCAAGCGTCTTCTGGGATCCCAGATTTCCTGCTGGTGTCAAAACATGTTGAAGGCCGGGTGTGGTGGCTCACGCCTGTCATCCCAGCTCTCTGGGAGACCGAGGAAGGAGGATCACTTGAGGCCAGGAGTTCAAGGCCAGCCTGGGCAGCAGAGCAAGACCCTATCTCTAAAAAAAAACAAAAGCTGAGTTGAGTGCAGCAGTCTGCTTTGAGGCTGCGATTCCATAATTCATCGCCAGTGAGCAGCACACAGGGGACAAAACTGGGCTTCTCTGCGGGGCCTGCGCCAGCCGCTAAGGGACGCCAGAACGTCTAAGGCCCAGGATGAGGGACGTGGCTCTGATTAACCCCTCACACCAGGTCAGGCACAGTCACCTGTGTGTCTCTTCGTGCTAGATCCTTCCACGTACAGCCCTGCTCCAAGGGGGGTGCCACGGGCAGACGCTCTGGGCTCACCCGGCCGGCCGTACCCTCATCCTCCTCTGCAGTGGCAGCAGGTTTGGGCCAGCCCCACCCCAGGGTCGGGCAGCAGCTGGGCAGTAGTTCAAGTGCATCTTACACGGAAGGGCTGTTGAGAGACACGTCTGGCCGGGTGCGGTGGCTCACGCCTGTAATCCTAGCACTCTGGGAGGCCGAGGCGGGTAGATAGCTCAAGGTCAGGAGTTCAAGACCAGCCTGAGCAAGAGTGAGACCCCATCTCCACTAAAAAATAGAAATTAATTGGTAACTAAAAATGTATAGAAAAAATTAGCCGGGCATGGTGGCACATGCCTGTAGTCCCAGCTACTCGGGAGGCTGAGGCAGAAGGATCGCTTGAGCCCAGGAGTTTGAGGTTGCTGTGAGCAAGGCTGATGCCACAGTACTCTACAGCCCAGGCAACAGAGTGAGACTCTGTCTCAAAAAAAAAAAAAAGAGAGAGAGAGACACGTGTGCTTTGGGGAGGATCCCTTCTGAGCTGCGGCTCCACGCGTTCGTTTCATGCTCTGTTCAGCTGCTGGATGTTCACATACGTGTTCGACAGGCCACGGCTCGAGAGGCGGCCGGGGGCTGCGGCCACAGCACACGAGGCGGCTCACACCCAGGGCAGACCTGGGCAGGCCTAGTGGAAGCCCCTCCACCCCGCGGCCAGGGAGATGCCAGAGCACCTCGGCCCCCCACCCTGACCCCAGCCCGGCCCCCCCAGCCTGGCTCCCCCTCCACCTGGCTCCCCACCCTGACCCTAGCCTGGTACGCTCAGCCTGGCCCCGCTCCACCTGCTCCCCCAGCCCAGCCTCCCCAGCCTCCCTCACCTCAGCCTCTGCAGTGGGTGTCATTAGTGTCCCCACTTTACAGATGAGAACACCGAGGCCTGGTAGTGTTAGTGGCCCTGTCTCTGGTCATGGGGCTACACAGCAAGTCACCTCCACCCCATCCCACGGCTGTGCAGGCTCCTGGGGGGAGGGAGCCCTTCCCGTGTGTCTGTTCCTTGCCAGGACAGAATCGGGCCAGAGGCCCTCGCGGACTGGAGCGGAGCTGCCTACAGGGCCGGGGGCTCACAGTCACCGCTGTGCACAAACACGGAGAGCCCTCACGGCTCCCTCATCTGCTAAGTCCCCAGCTTCCTTGGAGTTAGAAGCAGCCACAAGAAAAAGTTCAGGCCAACGGCTGGTGAGCAAGAGTGGGTGTGCGGTCTCCAAGGGTTTTCTTAAAGGGAGGGGCAGGTCCTTTCTTCCCCTGTGCTCTTGCTGCTGCCTGGAAGGCATGTGTGAGGGCTGGAGCTGGAGCAGCTGCTTTGGGCCACAAGGAGGAAGCCCAGGCTGCTGATGGTTAGTCAGTGAGACAAAAAGAGCTACACTCCTGACCTCCTGACACGGGACTCCCTGCACCCCCTGTGCCCCTACTGTGGGCATCTTCAGTGCTGGGGAGAAGTCAGCTTTGCTCTAGTTTCAGGCACGGTTGGGGGACGGGAGGGGACGGGGAGTCCTGTCACCCCTGCGGGAAGAGGTCACGGGATTCAGGAACCGTGTTCACAGCGATGCCCGGATGCACCAGCAGGGGGCGCCAGCACACCACTGGACGCGCACGCGCAGGCCCGGCTCCGCCAGGCGCCGCAGTCGGCCCCACCCGCGCCCTTGGGGTGCCGGGAGGCGACGGGGCCGCGTCCTCGTGCCGCTCCGGGCGTCGCACCCGGGCGCGGGACAGACGCCTGCGGGGACACCCGGCGGTTTCCTCCGTAGGAAAGTAATAGGCTCGGACAGCGGGAGGCCCGAAGTCTCACTCGGGTTTGACACGTGTTTGTCTTTAGCAATTAGCCCCGCTGACTTCGTTCCAACGTCGCTGAAGATCTTCTGGAAACGACGCCCCGCTTCGGCCTCGGCCAGGAGCCCGGCCCCTGGAGAGGGAGCAGCACAGGGCACCCCGGGAGGGCCTCACAGCCTCCTCGGCCAGCCCCCCGCGGCCACCTGCCGGGCAGCAGGACGAGGTCAGACCTGCCGACAGGCTCGGCACGCGGCCACACGTGTCCAGAGGCCACGCCCCCAGCCCAGGCTGCAACGTGCAACACGCGTGTGCCGCGGGGTCTCTAAGGCGCTCGGACCTGCAGCTGGGACCTTCTTTCCCGGCTGCACCTGCGCCGGGGCGGGGTCTGCGATCCTGCAGGTCCCCGTGCACCCTGCGCCCACCGCACGCCGCTTCTGCGCCGGGCGCGGTCCCCTCTCCGCCAGGGTCCTGCCAGGGAAAGGGCCCCGTGTGGACCTGCTCTCGGCGGCGGGCGACCCGCGATCCCGGCTGGGTCCCGCAGACAGTCGGGCGACACGCAGAAGCCTCAGTCGGTCGTCTGGGGGTTGCGAAGTCAACGCTGAGACCGTCCTGGGAAACCCCGCGCCACGCACAGACCCGCGGCGGTTTCCACCCGGGAATGTGGAAGCTTCCGCGTCCACGTGCACAGACAGAAAGTAAAGCGGGGCGGCCAGGCGCATTCTTGCGGGCCCAGAAAGCGGCGTCTGACCTCAGGTGCGACGCAGGTCGGGGGTGAAGGCAGCTCAGGTATGCGGATGTCCCCGCAGGGGGAACTATGCTGGATCCCCTCTGGTCCCCGCTCCGCCTCCGATCGGGAAGCGCAGGCCGGCGCGGGAGGAAGCTCGCGCACGCCGGGGTTCCGCGGCCTTAGATTGCTGGGATCCCGCGGCCGGCGGTTTGTCAGACACTGGGGGAGCCACGCCCCAGGCCCAGGGTGGAGGCCGCCCGGCTGCCCCCCTGACGTGCACCCGCCGTCCTGCTTCCTGCGCCACCCAGGCCAGGCCCCACCACGCGGAGCAGGGTGGGGATGGGGGGTGCCTACCCCCAGAGCACAGAGCAAGGGCTGAGCATGGGCGTCGGTCCGGAGGGCTCCCCAGGTAGGGTGCGGGGTCACACTAGGGCAGCGGGCGGAGGCCACGGTGCGACCGGCCCTGGCCCTGGGGGGCTGGAGAGTCTGGGCGGGGGAGGGGGGTGAGGGGAGCGGCCAGGGGCTTGGGCTCATGGAAGGGCGGGAGCATGGACCTTGAGAGTGAGCCGTCCAGGTGACCTCGGGAAGCTCTTCAGTCAACCCTGGCTTGGAGGCAGCTCTGGGGGAGGGGCGTGGACAGTAGGGAAGCGGGGAGGGGAGGGATCAGCAGCAGGGTTCTCAGCCTCCTAGGGTCTGGGGACCCGGGCAGGGCCACCTCCCACCTGGGACATCCCCCAATGTTCGAACCTCATGTCCTCGCTGAGGCCGACACCCAGCCACACTGCACAGGAGCCCGGCCTTGGCAAGCCTGGGCTGTGGGAGCGCTGTCCCCAGCCAGACGCCACCGTCACCAGGAACCTGGCACCTTCCCCATCTCGGGCTCTCACCTTCCGAGTCGGGCGCTGCCCCCAGGCCGGCGCGGCCCTAGGGTCGTAAACACGGAACACGGATGTGCAGACGCCCTCCTGACCACCTGCCACCTGACCCTGGGGGTGCAGAGACCCGCCTGGCGTGCGGGGGATTCCCCGGGGAGCCGGGTCTCCATGCTCCTCTGTTTAGAAAAAGGAATCAGCGGGCACGTGTGGCCAACCCACAGGAGGACGTCGGGGCATCTGTGTGAGGCCCGTGGAGGCCGAGCGGAGGCAGAGAAGCTGCACCTGTTCCTGGGGAAGACGCGGGAGGGGCTGGGCCCCGTGCCCCCTGCCCGCCCCACAGGCCCCTCCCACCACTGGCTCCCTGTAGCTGTGCAGAAGCCTGCGCGCCCCCTGCTCCCCCACCCCAGTTACATTTTATGTTCCGATGCAAGAGGAGTCCGTGTCCTGAGCCAACGGGTCTCCCTGTGGTACGCCAAGCTGGTGGGCTCTCACCGACCTGGAAACAGCCCACCCCAGCCTGCCCGTTGCTGTGCCCACGCTGCACCCTGGGGTGGGCCTCGGCCCCACTGGGCAGTGCTCCAGCCACCAGGGGAGGACGTGGGGCTGATGGGATCCTCCCCCTGCAGCTCCGGGAACAGGCTCTGGTACCAGGCCTCGGGACGCACTGTAGGCAGGCCAGGGCCAGTGTCACCCCGGGCGCCCCTCGCCTGAGCAGGCTGCGCCAGCCGGAAACCCGACCTCAAAGGAGAGCGCGGGGCCCAGGGAGCCCCAGGGATCAGGTCACTGTGCGTACAAGGCAGCAGGTCAGGTGGCCCCAGTTTCCGTGTTTGCGAGTTTAAAGTGGGGCAGGTCCCGCAGGAAGGGCCGTGGCCAAGGGCTGACCTGTTGACCTCTGGGCGTCACACGTGGCCCCAGGCTGGGGAGGTCGCACGGGTCCCCCAAGGGGTCTCTGAGTGCCCTGACCCCGGGGTTCCTGAGACCAGTGTTACTTTCAGAACCAGGGTGGCCCGTCTGGGCTGTCACCTCCGGCCCTGCAGCCAGGGAATGATGGGGGCCACCCCCATCTGGCCACAGGGAAGGAGCAGAGGGACCTTATAGCCAGGCCCAGTGGTCCCCACACCCTGCCTGGCACAGCAGGACACCTGCACTGGCCAGACCTGCTCACCTGGGTGCACAGAAAATGTTCCCAGAAATGCGACCTCTCCTCACCCCTTACCCCTGGTACCCGACCCCTGGATCATTGGCCAGATCCTGGTCACCTGTAACACCTGAACTGAGCCACAGCCTGGGGGGCCTTGGAGATGGGCTTAGACCCACCTCCCGGGAGTCTCCCATGGGGGGGCACAGCCCACCAGCCCCCAGGGACCGGGGCCCACATGAGTGGGAGACGGGGGGGCTGCCCCCCAAGCCCAGCCTGCTCTTCCCAGATAGGTGGCCCTGCTGTGAACTGAGCGTCCTCTCTGTGGAGGGGACAGCCACGCCCCTGCCCCACGGCCCCGCATCCTGGTAGGAGCCAACACTCCCTTGTGTCGGCTCCTTGTTAAAGACATTCCCTAAAGATAATAAAAAGAAAAGAGAGTTAGATAGTGGCAGGGGCATGTTCAGAGGGACGATAATAATCTAATCTGTCCCCCCAAAAGCAGTTTCTTTCCTTGTGTTTTCTTGCATTTCCTTGCGTGCCCATGTCCTCACCAGGGTCGGGTCAGGAGCCGCTCCCAGGCCCTGCGCTGAGGACACCTGCGGCTGGGGGGCCTGTGCCGGGGACGTCTCCCCATTGCATGTGCTGCTGAGGGAGGCAGGACAGGCCCAGGGGAGGGGGACCCCCCTCCGCTTACAGCAGTCAAGCCCTGACTTCCCGGGCCCACACGTGCTCCTCGCCACAGCCGTGTGGAAACCTGAGGCTGGCACCACCTCAGACATGGGCTTGCAGGGCCCCACAGGGTCCCACTCACAGCTCCAGCCAGGCGCCTTCAGAGGGCACCCTTGGTGCACCCAGCGGTGCCTGGGAAAGCCGGGGCACGTTGCCAGGGTAAGTAGAGGTCGACTGGGGAGGGGATGGCCGATTTCTCTCATAGGAATATTTCGTGTCACCCTGCTCCAGCCAGCAACCTGCCTGCCGTGTGGGTCAGCGGATGGGCTCCAAGCTCCCAGCACGGGACTCAGGGTCAAGGACTGTCCCCGGGGGCCACCGATGGAAACCTGGTGAGGCCACAGGTCATGGCCATGGGTAGCCGGCGCCACTGGTGAGGGTGTGGTGGCTGGAGGGGTCTCAGCAGGGTGGGCTGGGAGGGTCTGGAGGAAGATTCTGAACACACGGCAGAGGTGCTGGAAGAAAACCAGCTCCCCCTTGGGTCCTCCTGGGGCCCCCATGAGGCAGCTGCTACGGCCCTGGTGTGCACAGGGCCCAGCCCCACTTCCCAGAAAGGCTGGGAGCCCTGCGTCCACACAGTGAGGACTCTCCGGCGGGAGCACCTTTTGAAGTCAGTGGGGTGGGAGCATTGCCCCCGTGGTGGTTGTGACTCACCCCCTGGCTGCTGTCCAGGGCCCTCCATGGGGGCCACTGCACCCCCTCCAGCAGCCTCTCCCCCCCCCAGCCCTTCCAGAGAGCAGCCTCTGTGACAGGCACTGGCTATGGCACCGGCAAGGAATCCCCACCCCTTGTCTCCCACCTGCAGGCCCTGGGGTGGGGTCCCACGTCTGGCTGGGCATGGGGGTGGCCAGCCCTGGGGTGGCCCCTGAGCAGGGGCTTGTGTCTCCAGGCTGGGCCCTTCCCTAAGTAGCACAGTGCCCACACTGTCAACCCTGGACATTCATCTCCAGGAAGTGTCACCAAGCTCCCAACAAGGGGCAAGTCATGACCAGATCACAGGAGGGTAACAGCTGAGTGAAGCGGAGCTTCTGCAAACAAGGTGCAGAACGTCAGGGGAGGAGCCGCGGGGACTGCCTGGGCTGGAGGACAGATGGCACAGGAAGCCGCTGCAGCAGGGACCAGCCCCCCTCCCAGCAGCACGATGGGAGCCTGGAGCTGGGCCCCTCTGGGCCTGGCCTGCAGAGCCAGTGGCGTGAGCGGTGCTCACTGCGTGGTGCTGGGGGCCAGGCGCAGCGCAAATAACTCCTCTGAACTCACCATTGATCCAAATCTCGTCCCACGGAGAAGGTGCCACTGTCGCCACCACCCCCACTTCAGATATGAGGAAACCGAGGCTTGGAGAGGATTTGCCTGGGGAGGCAGAACCGTGCATCGGTCAGCAGTGCTGCATAATGAACCACCCACAGCTGCGGTCATCTGTGCTCGTGCCCGGGGCTCCTCGGGGGGCCAGTGGATCGGGGCTGGTGGGCCCCTCTGGGTGCCAAGCTGAGGCTGGGCCAGATCTGCCCGTGGTCTCCCCTTGGGGCCGGCGGTGCAGCCGGCGTGTTTCTCATGGTGACGGTACAGGGCAAACCCTGCCTGCCCGAAATCTGCTAACATTCAACTGTGGCAAAGAAGTGCCTGTCCCCCGGGGAAGAAAAGGGACTGTAACCCAGCTCCACAGCCAGTGCCTGGGTGGGAAGAGACACCACTGTCTGCGGCCACGGGCGGGTGGGGCGGGGCTGGGAAAATCACTTTGGCCGGAATTAGCTCCAGCTGCTGGGGACCTGCTTTTGGCACCTCGATGGCCTTTCAGCACAGGAATCCAGTGTCAGCCCAAAGCAACAAAGGTGAGAATCTAGTTTAAAGCATTTATTCAAGCGCAAAAGGTGAGGACAGCAGCCCGGATGCACCTCCACAGCAGAGAGAGAGTAAGTGTTTAAACAAAAGGGAATCAGGGGACAGGGGCCACAGATGCTGGTCTGCAGAGGTCACGCTGGGCAGGGACAGGCTACCCACTGCTGACCACAGGTGTGCAGGGTTTCACGGCCATCTGGGGCCACAGAGCATGGCCAAGGGCAGTGATGGGATGGCTGCTCTGCTGCTAGGGGCCCTCTGGGCCTGGTCACCAGCCAGTTTTAGGGTGACAGAACAATTTAGCAGAGGGTGTGGACAGTCCCTGCACTCTGTCCCCCAGCAGGCTCCCCACCAGCAAGCCGTGTTTACTACCAGAGCAGCCAACACCAGTGCGGTGCTAGTGAGTCAAGTCCACGGTTGCCCCAGGGTCACTCTGCTGTAATGTGATTTTCTCTCCTTTTTGAGAGAAGAAAGGGATGAAAAGGATAGAAGAGGCGAACACTATGGAAAAGACAAAGTTATCACTATTTAGAGGTTAAAAAATTCCTTGCAGGCCAGGCGTGGTGGCTCATGCCTGTAATCCTAGCATTCTGGGAGGCCGAGGCGGGAGGATCGCTTGAGGTCAGGAGTTTGAGACCAGCCTGAGCAAGAGCGAGACCCCATCTCTACTAAAAATTGAAAGAAATTAGCTGGACAACTAAAAACATATAGAAAAAATTATATATGGGCATGGTGGCACATGCCTGTAGTCCCAGCTACTTGGGAGGCTGAGGCTGGAGGATTGCTGGAGCTCTGGAGTTGGAGACCAGCCTGAGCAAGAGCGAGACCCCGTCTCTACTAAAAATAGAAAAATTAACCCGGTGTGGTGGTGCATGCCTGTAGTCTCAGCTACTTGGGAGGCTGAGGCAGGAGGATCACTTGAGCCTAGGAGTTGGAGGTTGCTGTGAGCTCCACCACAGTACTCTAGCCTAGGCACGAGAGTGAAACTCTGTCTCAAAAAAAAAAAAAAAAATTCCTTGCAAAATGCAAGAGATCGAAGTGGAAACACATCTGGATGACAGAATTTAGAACTCTGTGAGGTTGCAGGTTACAAAAGAAACGCACAAAAGCCAGCCATGTTTTCTTGTTCTGCACACGGCATAGCCCTGGGGTCCAGCGCAGCAGCAGGAAGTCGGAATGAACATGAACAAACTTAAGGGGAAATGTGCAGGACCTGCGTAAAAAGTTTTGACACCATGAAGACGTCAGTTCTTAGCAAATTTGCTTGTACGTGTAACGCTTTTCAACCAAAACAGAAATGTGTTTGAGGGGAAACTTTCCAAAATGATTTAAGTTCATCCTGGGGAAAATACTGGGGAAGGACGGGGAGGGCGTGTAGCCCTCTTCTCGCTGCCCCATGAATGGAGGGGGGGTGGGTGTGAGAGGATGTCCCCATTCTCCAAAACGGAACCTTGATCTTTGGACCTGCACCAGGTGTGCCCTGGAGACCTTGCTCTGGTGGCTCCTGGGCCACAGGGCCTCAAACATCGTGGGCACTTTCCCAGCCTTCCCCACTCGCAGGTGTGGCCACACCACCAAGCTCGGCTAACGGAGACACCAAGGTGCTGCGCAGCTTCGAGGCTGTGCTCTGGAGGGACAGGGACAGGCTCGGGTGTCACCTGGAGCCCTCGCTGACGCCCATTGGAAAGTTCACCCCCAACCCCCTCCGGCCTGTGCCTCTCAAAGCTCCGTCTCCGCCTCCTCCGCGAGCCCCGAGCGCCAGGTGGGAGCAACACCAGGATTAGACGGGAGGGAAAAGCGCGCTGGAGAGGCGCCTGCAGCCGGTGGGCTCTCCCCGCTCTCCCCAGGCCCGGAGGTGAGGCACCCGAGCCGCGGGAATCTCGGTCCCTGGCCCGTGGGCGCAGGCGGTGATCGCCGCCCGGGTGGTCGCCGCCTCTGTTCCACCAGAGCAGGTCTGTTCCTCCCCTCCCGGCCGCCCGTGGGGGGGCGTCTTCAAGGTCACAACACTAAGGCTGCCGTGCCCCCGGCAGGGACTTTCTGGAAGCCGGGCGCCCTCGTCTGTCCAGGCGGCCCTTGGCCCGCCCCGCCCCGCGCGGCCCCGCCCCGCCCGCCTGCTCCGCACCTGCCCCCGCCCCTCCCGCCCGCTCGCTCGCACCTGCCCGAGCGCTGCAGCCTCGCGCGCCCAGGGACTCACTCTCCGGCCACCATGTCCCAGCGCTTCGTGGTGACCCCCGCGGCGGACGGGGCGGGGGGCGCCGGGCCGAGGGTCCCCGACCCTGGCTCCAGCCCCTACTCCGCCGCGCCCGCGCCGCCGAGGGCGGACGCGCTGCCCATCCTGCGCTACTGCCGGGAGCCGAGCCGCTACGGTAGGTGCGCTGCCGGCGTCCCCTCGAGGGTGGAGGGCAGGCGGGCTTTTCTGTCGCGGCGGGGCCTTGGCGCCCGCCCTGCCCCTGTGGGATGTTGGTCCAGCCCCGCGGTGGCCCGCACTGCCTGGCACCTGGCGGTGGGCGCCGAGTCGGGGCGGGAGCCAGCGGGGGTACTGCCCTCGGAATTGGCCCGTGACCGCGCCGAAGGGCACCCTCTGACCTCGCTGTTCCTGAGCCTGCGGAGGCCACACCAAGTCACCTCTTGGGCTCTGGCAGTGCTGCCTTGTGTTGTGTGATGTTCGGTTCTGTGGTCTCCACTCTGAGCAGGTGGGGACCCCCTCCTCAAACCGCTGCCGTGGGGCCGGGCGCCGAGCTTTCTTTCTAATCTAGAGATTACCGCCGAGGCAGCGTCTCCTGGTTTTCTCTGTGGGGCCCAGAAGGGCAGGGGTGGCTCTTCAGGCCATGGGTTCCTGTGGATTAGGGCAGCTAGTGGGATGCAAGGTTCCTGCTGTCACGGTGGACAGGGTTTGCCAGGACAGTTTCAGTCCACAGGGTCTTCCCAGGGAGGTCTTCCCTCCCTCCCTTCTCCTCCTCCCTCCCTATTGGTCCGTCCCTCCCCCACTTCAGCCCTGGGGTTGGAGACCCCTTGCCGGGCTGGGCTGCCCGGTCTGGCCCACCCGCTGGTCCATGACAGACCCCTGTGGATGGACAAGTGGACTCCAGTCGTGTGGGGACCACAGGAGCAGGGCGGCAGGTGCAGCCCCCTACATGGGAACAGAAGACCGGTTAATTGGCTGCCGTCAAGACACGTGAACTGAGTTTGCAAAGCAGACAAGGGTTTTATGGTGAGCCCTGAACTCTGAACCGGGCGCTGACCTGCTGCTTGCAGAGGTGTGGCTGAGCGACCCAGACGGACTTTCTGACCCTCAGAGACTCGACTCTAGGGGCTCACGGGCCCCGGCACTAAAGCGGGACGTGTCGCAGGCTCCACGACCGTGTGTTGTGCTCTCGGTTTGTGATTGTTGGTCGCAGTCGTCTGTTCTCGGTTCCTGGTGTGCTCTTGGCCAAAGAACGACCAGACACACCACAGTAGGGCCAGCGCAGGTGAAGTCACTGAGTAAAGTAAGACACGTCCGCCGCAGACAAGGAACAGAGCCCCTGTCGTTGCAGGAGGGCCCCGGTTATGGTCTGGGCTCCTGCTTTGTGTTGCCGAGGCCGGGCCTCCCCGTGGCTCAGACGTCACATGAACCGCTGTGACAGGCGGTTGGAGTTATAGGACCTGAGTCTTACTGCGCACACGGATCTCCCATGAGCCTCTCTGAAAGCGCATTGCAGGGGCAGGGGTGAACATCAATGTCGATTTAAGCTAATGACATGATAATTAGTCTCAGGTTGTCCTAGATCATTTTCCAGACCCTACAGTGCTGGTGCCGTTTGGCCACCGGCTGGAGAGTCCTCTGCATACTTTTGCGGTTGGTGCTAAGTTCTGACTGGCAGATTGGAGGGTTCCCTCCTCTCCCAGGTGTGGTGATTGCTCAGGGCACCCACCTTTGTCCCCAGGAAGGCTGGAGGTCCCTTACTGTCTACCTAACACAATCATTCGACTTTGCCATGGGTGACTGGAGTGTGTTTGTGCTTAGACGGTGCACGGCAGGTCTCCCCACTCTGGGGGGGGTCTCCCTGCTCTGGAGGGTCTCCTGGCTCTACAGTGGGGCGGGTCTCCCTGCCCCATGGTCGGGGGCCTCCCCTCGCCCTCCCTAAGGAGGTAAATGCACCTTTCGGGTGCTCCTTCCTGGTCTTCCTCCCAGCAGGCCCTCAGGTCCTGGGAACATACTTTTGAGCTGTGCTGTTTGGGTGGCACCACTTTGTGTGGGGACAGGAGTGGCTCCTATGCCCAAAGTTGGGCAAGGACGGTGCGTCTGTGGTGTACTTGTGGACAGGTGCAGCTATCTGCTCCCCAGACTGGCTGCGTCCTGGGAACGCAGGGATGGAAGCTGGGGTGCAGCGGGGTGGGAGGAGGAGCCAGGGAACAGGAGGTGATGGTGTCGCGTCCTGGGTCCCACGGGAAAGGCCTGTCCACGAGGTGGTGGAGATGGAATGTCACAGTGGTTTGGGAGGTTCCCGAAGACAGCCTGGCTGCACCCACATTCTCCCTCTTCCCTGGTAAAGGGAAGTGTCTTTGGTGGGGGGTTCCCAGGGGGTCCCAGACCCAGCTCTCAAGACACGAGGTGGGCAGTCACATGGAGTGCCTCCCAGCCAGAAAGGATGGGGAATGGGAGAGGGTCCCCACCTGTGAGGAGAGCCAAGTGCAGGAGGCTGCCCTGGGGACAGGGAAGTTCAGGGAGGTCACAGCTCCAGGGGAGGGTGGGCGGCTGGGTTCCTGGCTGTGGACTCAGCGTTAGGCTCTGTGCATCCTGGGGGAGTCGACCCGCACTGGGACAAAGGCCGGCTTTGAGTCCCTTCTGTTCCCTGACCTTTGCACCGTGGGGGGCAGACTCTCACAATTGCACCTGCAGGCTGGGGCTCAGGACTCTGGCGAGGCTGAATGACGCCATCCCCAGGCACCAGGGATCCGAGGACACACTGGCTGTGACACACCCACCGTCTCTCGTGGGGGCTCTTAAACAAGGGGCATGGCTCATGTGTGTGTGTGTGTCTGTGCCGTGTGTTTGGGGTCTTGTTGCTTAGGGAGGAGCTGATGGCCTGAGCCTTCACAGCGGCTCCGGCTGGAGAACAACCTTGCATTAGGAGGTGTCTTTGCAGAAGCGTAAACCTCCCAAGCCGGGATCCCGGGACCCCAGAATGGGGTGAGGTTGCAGCCCAGAGCTCTGGCCCCACCACTGCTGTCCCGAGCCGGCCGCATTTCTTACGGCAGTTCCGGTCGCTGTCCTCTGCCAGACGTACGTTTCTGCTCCAGGCGAGTCTCAGGAAAGTCCCATTTTCTGGGCAGTGTCGTGCTTTCCCGGCAGCTGCCGCCAGCCCAGGTGTCTGAGAACCCGGAGGGCTCTGTTTTCTTTTCCTTAAATATTTTATGGGCTCGGCGGCACTCTGTTAATCTGCAAGCCACTTCCCGCTGTCCGTGGGACAGAACAGGCCCAGTTTTGTCACTTTGCTCTCAGAGAATTCTCGCCTTAGTGATTTCTAACTTGGCTTAAAAAGAAAATGCTTAAACACACGGTCTTCTCTGCTACTTAATGTTTAATTTAACTTCTTTTTCTCCTGGAGGAGGGCGTGTGGGGTTCAGGCACTAACTCCCTTTACATATCAGAGTTTTCGTTAAATAAAGGATTTCACACTCAAAGGAGAATTACGGCCAGGCTCCCCAGTGTGAATTGGGGTCCTCCCGGTGGGCTTGGCCCTGGGCTGGGCCTCCAGCCTCAGTGCAGACCCCAGACAGCAGGCTGGCCTTGATCCTCAGATGCTGGGTCACCCCAGCACCCCCCATCTCCTGTCCAAGTTGCCCGTCCCTACGCGAGGTCACTTCACGTTCAAACACCATGTTCAGGGCCGTGCTGTCCTCCCTGACCTATCGTGAGGGCTTTTGGGGCAGGCCGTGGACCCAGAGGGGTCCCTCCTGCCCAGAACTCCCTCCCACTGCCCTGTGGGGGCACCCACCTGGCCCCAACTGCTTTGTGCCCCACAGACACGAGCATGGAGTTGTGGTCCCCATGTGTGTCCTGAACATCACCTGCTGTACAATTGTGGGGGGCAGAAACAGAAACCACGTCAGAGGCAGAGGAAATGCAGGCGTGTATCGGTACCATCGGGCACCGTGGCTGCGTGAATGGGTAGGTGAGACGTGGCATCTACCGTTAGGCACAAGTTTCGGAGGCCAGTGAGCTCCCATCTGGGCCGCGCAGACTGGATTAAACCTCTGCGATGCCGCATGCCACCCTGAAGCTGTAGGAGGAAGGTAGACTCCAGCACACGTGGGCTTTCCTGGGAATAGGAGACCCTGTCTGCCTGTGTCAGCACAGGTGGAAACCTGCCTTGTGCTTAGGAAAAGTGAATCTCCCAGCTCTGCCCTGGCTGGGAGCTGCCTCCTGTTCTGTAGGGAGGAGGCCGGATCCCCACAAACTCCAACAGCCTGTGAGATCTACAACTCAATCTGTGTGACTGTCCTTCGACCACACGTGTATGGAGTGTCTGTCATTCAGCCGTAGATGAGAGGAAGCCCGGCCACATGCGGCAGCGTGGGTGCCCATGGGGACGTCGTACCAAATGAAGTAAACCAGACACAGAGAGACAAATGCCGTGTGATTCCCTCACGGGAGGCCCATAGCCTCAGAATCCTAGAGCAGGAGCTGGCGTCGCGGTGCCGGGGAGGGGAGGCGGGAATTTCGTGTTCCCGGGGCCAGAGCTGCCATTTGGGAAGATGAGAATGTTCTGGAGACGGACGGTGGTGATGGCTGCACAGTGTGACTGTACTGAGCTGTGCATGTAAAAATGGTTGCCGTGGTCAATGTCAGGTGTATTTTACCGCAAGACAATAACTACCAAAAAGAAAACGCAAACAGGAGGCAGGCCTGGGCTGAGCCGTGTCTCCTGCAGGAGCCTGGTCCCAGCCCGTGTCTTCCGGAGCAGGAGGCCAGTGTGACTGAACCAATTCACACCCCAGCGGCTCTCCCAGGAGGGGCCTTCCTCGTCCAGATTGCTCTCTGCGTGGTGGCTTTCCGGCTCTCCGGTCTCGGGAGAGAGATTTTTGTCCAGGGATCTTCCTGTTTCGAATAACGTCCTTTGTGCCCCTTCTGAAGGGGAGGATGCCACGCTGGCTTCAGCGTCCTACTCAGGTTCTTGGAGGGGCTGCAGGCCGGACGCCCTTGTCAGGGGAAAAGAAGCCAAACTCTGTAAAATAATGTAAGGAGATTTATTCTGAGCCAACTTTGAGGACTGCGACCCGGAGCCATGCCCAGAAACCTTGAGCAAGTGGACTCGCTGTGGGTGGGTTACACTTTGGTTTGATGTATTTCAGGTGAAGTCATGAATCAATACATGGGAGGCATACATTGGTTTGGCCCGAAAAGGTGGGCCGTCTCCAAGCCGAGGCTTACAGGTCATAGGTGGGTTTAAGGGCTCTTTGACCTGTAATTGCTTAAAGACAGGAATCTGTGTCTAAAGGCCTGCAGTGTTTTCAGAGACGAAGGTCTGTTAATCAGAGACCAGCCTCAGGAGGTGTGACCTGCGAAGCCTCGGGCCTGTCAATGAGCTGCAAACGGTGTCTCCAGGGAGGGGCATGGTGAGGCCTCTCTGACCTCCCTCCTCCTGGCAGGCAATTCAGCTTTAGGGTATCCCCTTGGCCAAGAGGGGTCCATTCAGTCAGCCAGTCAGGGGAGCTTTGAGATTTCATTCTAGTTCACACCCTCCTCACCCCGCAGGCGCCCTGGGCAATTGCCGTCAAACTCGGGAGAACAGTTGGCACCTGAGACTCTCTTTAATTCTGTGTTTTGGTGGTTTTATCATTCCTTACTTTTAACATCAAAACCTAAGAATAACAAGGATAGAGGGATTCTACATAGCAGCAGCTCTGCCCACACATGGAGGGCTCCGAGGTTGGAAGTGGTGTGTGCACTGCCACGGCGCTGCCCTGTGCGTGCGTGTGCAGGAGTGTGTGTGCACATGTGTGTGCGTGTGCATGTGTGTGCGTGTGCAGCAGTATGCAGGATCAAGTCTTCCCCGCACCTCTCCTCCAGCCACCTGAGCCCTCCCCGGGCAGCTCCTCCGTGCCTCTCGTTGCCTGGTGACCAGAGCTCCTCGTCCCCTGGGCTGATGAGCCCGTGGGAGCAGCACCAGGGTCCCTGGCACAGGGAGGGCGGGCGCCAAGCTGATCCTGCAGGGCTGGCAGGGTGGTGGCACTGCTGGGCCTGTTTACAGCCAACGCCTCCCTCGGGCCGCTGGGGGGAGGGCGGGGTAAGCTGGGAATGCCCAGGGGTCCAGCTCCCTCCTATTGCAGGGCAATCCCTTCACGGATCACCACAGCCCTCTGCCAGGCTGCGGTCATCTGTCCCCACGGGGCAGGGACCAGCATCCAGCACAGGTCTAAGGGGGGCACCTGCAGTGAGGGGGCAGGGACAGGGCCAAGCTCAGCGTGCGGCTGTGGGAGCCAGGCCCGGGGAGGGGCGTGTGCCTGTCACTGTGTCCTGTGTGTGTCCACATGTGTCCTGCCTGTGCATCCTTGTCCTGTGTGTGCATGCATGTCTGTATGTGTCATGTGTGCACATGTGTATGTGTCCTGTGTATGTGCATATCTGCATGCTAGACTGTGTCTCTTTGTTAGTCTGTGTGTGCACATGCATGTCTGTGTGTGTGTCCTTGTCTGTGCACGCTGAGTGAGCAGCGACGTGGTGACGGCTGAGTCCTGGCAGACACAGGCGCAGCAGGATTGCAGCCGGAGCAGCTCCCCGCACACCTGCGCTCAGGTGGACGGTACCGGCACCTGGACCCCAGGGCAGCGGGGGGGAGTGGAGCCCGCGGGTCACATGTCCACAGGTGAGCCGGTGTCTGCCATCGAGGGCATTTGTCCAGGGCCCCAGGCACAGGACATGTGGTCCCTGGGACGCCCTGGCCCTTCCAGTCGGTCTCATAGGCTCAGCTGGAAGTGCAGCTTTCGGTTTTCTCACCAGGAAGCCTCCTGCTGTCAGGACATGTTGAGGCCCCCCAGGCGCCCTCCATGCAAAGAGGGGCCTATCACCCCACCTTACAGACACCAAGGCTGTCCCAAGGCCACTCTGGGACATCCCGGAACATTCTAGAGGGAGCGGGAGCCTCGCCCTGGGCAGAGAGCAGCTGACGCCTGCGGGTCACGGATGGAATTCGGGTGCCGAGAGGACGGTCGTCCCTCCTGCCCGCCGTGTGCACTTGCATCTCCTGTCTTGTGGCTGCCGAGCTGCTGCGGGCTTTGGTCCGAGCTGTCAGCCGGGCCGGGAAAACAGAGGCCGGCAGGCACCACCCCGGGGAGAGCAGGGCCTGACGATGACCGGGGGCGCCAACGGCAGCATCAGGGTTGGGGTGAAGTTGCAGGTTCTCCCTCGGCCGGGGACATGTGGCCCAGCTGTGCTCGGAGTGGCCTCGGGGACACCAGCCGGCACCAGCTGTCAGGCTGGGCTCCAGCCTTGCTCCCCCCGCATGACGGCGCTGGCACGTCCCTGCGCTGGGGAACACCCAGCCTGTCCCACCAGCGTGGCGTGAGCTCCAAGCTCAGCGTCTGGTTTTTATCGTGGTAAAGTAGACACACCCTGACATTCACATTCCAACCATTGTCAGTGCGCAGTTGAGTGGCATCGACTGCATTCACGTTGCTGTGCCACCGTCACCGCCCTCCACCTCCAGAACTTCCCCGTCTTCCCAGCCTGACACTCCGTCCCCTTAGAAACTAACTCCCCACCCCAGCCCAGCCCCAGCACACACCATCCACTCCCCATCTCTGTGGATTCGACGACTCTGGGGACCTCATGTGAGTGGGGTCAGACAGTCTGTGTCCTCTTGTGACTGGCTTGCTTCGCTTGGAATAATGTCCCCAAGGTGCACCCCTGCCGTAGCGGGTGTCAGGGTTTCCATCCTGTTCAGGGCTGCATAGTATTCCGCTGTGTGTACAAACCACACGTGTTCATCTCTCCAGCCCTCGACGGACACTTGTGTTGCTTCTGCGCCTGTGTGCACGGTGCTGCGGTGAACGTGCCTGTGCAGGTCTCTGTTTGGGTCCCTGCCTTCGATCCCCTGGGGCACGTGTGCAGCGGTGGGATTGCCAGGCCATGTGGCCGTCCTGTCCCTGCTTGGGGAACGGCACACTGATGTCCACAGCGGCGGCACCAGCACACGTCCCCGTGACCCTGTGTGACGGCCTCGGTTTCTTCACACCCTGGCCGGCCATCTGGCTTTGACAGCTGCCGTCTCAGTGGTGTTTAAGTTTTTAACAGAGGAGGAATGCGCGGATGTTCCGGATCGGTCTGGCTCTTCCAGACGTCGGAACTGACCAGCGGGGTTGGCAGGGGGAGGTTCAAAGCGGAGGCTGGGCCCTGACAACTCGCCCACGAGGAGGTTTGGGGCACCGGAGGCCGCTCCCCACTGCACACGAGGCCTGGGAAGCTCTGCGAGGATGGCCACATGGGACATAAGAGCTCGGCCACCCAGCTGCAGCCCCCAGCTGCCCCGTGCATCCGGGTTTGTGCCTCAGGAAGAGACATGGCTCCCTGGGGCCCCTTGGAAAGTTGGCTGCCGATTTGGGAGCTGGGCCGGTCAGCAGAGCCAAGGACCACGTCCTGAGCAGCCCCCAGTCTCGATCTCCTCTGAGGTTCCACGTCCGACGTCCACACCCCAAAACTGCAAACGTGGAGCAGATGAAGCTCTCCCACGTGGCAAGCTGACGGCCTCCTGGCGCTGACAACCACAGGGTGATGCCCAGAGCGTGCACCGGTCAGCCGGGTGGCCATGGCGGCTGCTTCCTCCTGCTCTCTGCGCTCAGAGGCTGCCCCTCGCCTTTGTCCAGCGCCCGATGGCCACACTCTTGTCCAGACGTCCCCCCAGGGCTTGCAGGGGTCCCCGGGGCTCGGTGGTGTCTGAAAACCCTCCGCTCCCAGGACAGGCAGGCTGGTGGAGCCCCGAGCTCACACTGAGGCCGGGCAGACGCGCCCAGATGGCAGGTGGGAGCTTCTGTCGTCTGCAGCCCCACCCAGCACCCAGCCCAGGGTGCCCAGACCCAGCCAATAGCAGCAGCCCGCCCTCGAGGCTGACTTTCGATAAACACACAGTTCTCAGCAGAGGCCGTCTGGGCCACTCCACCCAGACAGAACACGCATTGCTCATCTGAAGTTCCCCCCCGCCCGTGTCCCCACGGGCCACCCTTATGGGCCCTTCTGACCATGGATGTTGTCACACTGCCTTCAGGGTGGGGGTGACCCTGAGGTCCTGGAGTGGGGATGGGGGGCACACACTCGGTGGAACACACAGGACCGTTTGCAGATGCTGCGACCATCTTGCAAAACTCCAGGCAGCGCGAGCCTCGCAGGGCAGGCGAGGGCAGGAAGGGGACAGAAACAGCCTTGGTTTTGGTTGAAAGGAGAAAAATAAAAGGGACCCAGGCAGCAGTTGCTGCTGTCTGCACAGAGGAGGATGCGGGCCCTGTCCCCCGGGAGCGCTGGGCCGAGCAGGGCCACCAAGGGAACCACCTCCCCGTGTCCTCGCCCCAGGGCCTGTCCCAGCTGCCACTCACCCAGCGTGGACTCTTGAGGGTGGGGAGGACAGGGACACAGATCAGGTGACACCTGCCATATGGGCAGGGAGAGATGGCCGAGGGTGACCGGTCTTGGGGCTTGTGGTGGCCACTGCCAGGGTGGGGCCCATGGCCGCCAAGGCGGGGGCCATGCAGGGCTGTGCACCGAGGCAGCGGTGGGGGTGGAGTCTGCACTCCCAGGCTCCCAGCCCCTGCCGCCTGCTGCTCCAGCTCCAGCTCCGGCTTCCTCCTCCACAGCCTTTGCAGGGGGCTCCAGTGGACACAGCCTCTGCGCTGCTTCCCCAGAGGCAGATGCGCCTTTCTGTCGGGTCTGCGGTGAGGGCTCATCCCAGCGGGTCCCAGGGCCCTGGTGTCCCAAGACTGTCTGCCAGGAGCAGGGTGGCCGGTAGGGGGCGGGGGAGGACTGCGCGGCCCAAGTGTCCTCTGCAGAGCTCTGGGACCCGCCTGCTCCTTCTGGGTGACCAGGCTTGCTCCTGCCGGCCTACCGCTGCCCGGCGCCCTGGGCCCCAGCAGCCTGCAGACCACCCTCCCCGGGCACGTTCCAGCAGGGCCCCCAGCTCACTCCCTGGGCTCGAGAGATGAGTTTCCTCTGCCCGTCCTGCCTTATCTGCCTCCCTGGACGATGGCAGAGGGCTCCTTGCACCTGTCCAGGTGTGTCAGCTGGAAGTTCCCTGTGCCTCAATCTGTGCAGACAGGTGTGTCCGAGCGGCACATGCAGGGAAGATGGAGAGGGCTCGGTGAGGGCCCAAGAGTCCACCCGGGGTGGGGTGGGCAGCGCCCCACCTCTTCCCTCTGCAGCTCAAGCTCCGGGGAGTCCCCTCTCTGCCCCCTGCCCAGGACAGCGTCTTGGGGGCCCTCCTCTCAGCCAGCCTCCCACTGGGGCCTGCGGTTGCTAGCTGGAGTAAGCACTGTAGCTTCTGGAAGATTCTGGAGGGTTCTGGGGCTGCTGTGGAGGCCTTGATGGGGCAGCGGGAAAGTTAAAGGCCCTGCCAACCAAACTGCAATTGCCGGTGATCTTCAGTCCAGGAATAAAACCTCAGAGACAACATCAAGACTCCTTGGGTTTTTCAAACTTGCTTTTCTCGGGGAAGATGCGGAGGGGCCCTGGCTGTCCTGCGGGCATGGGCGTCCCTCCCGGCGGGCCCTGGAGTCAGACGGCCGCCTGGCGTCAGGGGACAGTCAGCCGTGCCCTGCGCCGGCCTGTGACGCAGCAGCTGCTCTGTCCCTTTGAGTCACAGGAATCGGGCGGAGGAATGATGCAGTGCTGAGGGCAGGCGCCAAGGCAGCTCTGAATGTAATCTCTGCCGAAATCTTTCATTGTCTTTCCGCCTAGTCACGTCCAGAAACTGTATCCCCCAGAGGGGAGGCTGTGACCCTCTCCCTGAAACTGTGCGTGGTTGCATACACCTGCTCGTGTGACCGCTCTGGGCGCCCTGCCTGGAGACGCCCAAGGAAGGCCAGGTGCATTCCAGGTAGGGGTTGGCTGATGCCACTGGGCACCTGGAGCCACCTCTCCCCACCCTGGGGACCCTGGGGACACAGGCTTCTCCCCGCCGGGGCCTGCTCCTCACAGGGAGAGCAAGCGGCGGGGAGGGGTGAGGGGCGCCAGGCTCTACCCCGGAATGTCCTCGGGCCCTCCTGGCCTGGGCCTTGGGGCTTACCCTACACAGTCCCCTGACACTCCTGGTGGTCCTGTGGCCATGTCCATGCCTGAGTGAGCGCTGAGGCTCCACAGAACCCTCCTCCTCGGGGAGTGGAGGGTGGGTGTCATCTGCTTTCACGGAGAGGTGAGGGGGTGCTGCGGCGGTGCCAGTCTTGACAGACGCCGTAAACACCCAGTGAGCTCATTATTTATCGAATACCTACTGAGCACCAACAGCCTCCGTACTGGGAGCTGGGCAGCACATTTCCTGCACCTGTGAAGGTGAGTCCTAGAAACTTCCACGACACACAGTCGGGGCGTCCATCGTGCTGAGACGTGCTCCGGGGATTTCAGGAGACGCAGACGTTGGGGCAGCACAGGGCGCCACCAAGGGAAGGTGCCTTTGGTGCATCTGCTGGGGGATCCGAGTTTGTCTGAATCTGCTCCATTTGGGCAGAGATGACACGAGGCTTCCCCTGGGCCTTTCTGACCCAAATGCTCCACACAAGAGCTGCATTATTCAGGTTTTGGTTCTCATGCTGCTGATCCACCTGGGTGCGGCACCCAGCAACCCGACGCCACGGAGTCCAGTTAACGCTGGCTTCCTGCCTCGGCGGGACCACGGGTGCAGGTGCAGGCGTAGGCGCAGGCTTAGCTGCAGGTGCAGGCCCAGCTATGGGCCCAGGTGCAGGCGCAGGCCCAGGTGCAAGTACAGGGGTCAGTTCTTCAAGGCAGCTGCCCCCCACCACACCCACTCCCAGGCTTTCCTGATGGGCACAGTCTGTTTCTTAAGTGAACTTGTACCAGTTTTTAGCATAAATAGCTAAAACTACACAAATCCTATTTCTTGAATAACCAAAAAGTGATCACTTGCATGTAACCACTCTCCAGATAAAACAGAACATCATAGCCCTAAAATATCTTAATAACATTTTGGGCATTTCTGTGGGGGTAGCATAATCTCATTGTGTTTTTAGCTTCCAGTTGCTTGATGAAAAATGCTGATTTGTATATGAGTTGTACAATGCAACTTTTTGAAAACTCTCTGGAAGACTTTAGTATAATTGATGATATTTCTGCCTTACATGTTTGGAAAAATTTACCAACAGATCCATCTGAAGGTTTCATGTGTACGTGTGTGTCGGGGGTGTGAAATTATGGATTTGATTTCTTGTTGATACATAGCACAATTCAGAGCTTCTGTTTCTTCTTGTGTGAATTTTGGTGGGTTTTGTTTCCCAGAGAATTTGTCTATTTTATCTACATTTGCAAAATTATTATCACAAAGTTATTCATAATATCTTCTGTCAATTTCCCAGGTCTGCTGTGACAAGTGACCACAAACCTGGTGGCTTAACACAGCAGAAATGTCCTCTCTGTCACGGTGGAGACCAGAAGTCTGAGGTCCCGGTGTTGGCAGGCCCCCGGACCCTGCTGCTCCCGGAGGCTCTAGGAGGATCCTTCCTGCCTCCCTCAGCCTCTGGTGGCCCCAGGTGATCCTGGGCTTGTGGCCACATCACCACAATCTCGGCCTCTGCCTCCACGTGACCTTCAGCCCTTTGTCTCTCCCTGGTGTCTTCAAATCTCTTGGAGTAAGGACACCAGTCACGGGACTCAGGGCCCACCCTGACCAGGATGACTCAGCTTGACCACGTAATTATGTCTGCAAGGACCTTTCCAAATATGGTCACATGCGCAGGTATCTGGGTTGGGACTTCACCACGTCCTTCTGGAGGGACACCGTCACCCCCACTATCTTTGTCATTTTGGCAGGATCTGTAGTGGTAACTCTTAAGCCCAGTTTTAGCCACATGTTAACAGTTTGGATAGGTTGCATTTCCATCATAATTTAGTCCAAAGCACTGCCTGACGTCATGGCTTATTTTTTAGCACGTGGGTTCCTTGGCACGTGTTGCTTAACTCGCCAGCCCAGAGCTTTCCAGTGGCCTCTCCGTGATGATTTTCTGCTCCATCCGCTGCTTCCAGGTGACCCTGACGTTGACCCTGACACCTTCTTTATCTCCGGCGAGTTTTTCTTGCCCACCTGCCTTATCAGTTACCAAGAGAGGCGTCCTGAAGTCCCTGACTGTTCCCTGACCCATCGGTCTCTGCTCCTGGTTAGTTCTGTGGGCTTTGCCGACCGGGGCTGCCACCGGGCACGTGAGCTCAGAGGTGCTGACCCACCCCCTCTGTCCGCCTTGGTGTCAGCACGGGGCGTCCTCTTTCTTGGCTTCTTTCATGTTAAACATTTTTATAATTGTGACTCCACTGTCCCGTTATCAGCTGGCTGGTTCTGTGTTCTGCCGCTGTTGTAGTCGCGGCCCTGGGCAAACGCCCTTGAGTCACGCGGTAAACGGGACTATAGCCACTTGCCACCCCCCAACCCCCCACCCCGTGCTACTGTTGCCGTGTGCTTTAATTCTGCCTGTGGACGCAGCCCTGGTGTGTTTAAGCCCCTGCCGCCCCCTGCCGGTGTTCCTCCCCCTTCCCCTGCTCACGCGCCTGCCCTCTGTGCGTCCCGCTGCCTGGACGAATCCCAGGTTGTGGTTGTGTCTGGAAATGGTTTCATCTTGCCTCTTAACGACGGCGTTTGCTGCTGCGGCGACATGCGGCTGGCAGCTGCCACCTTTCCGCACTTTGGGAACGCCACGCCGTGGTCTCCTGGCCTCTGCCACGTCACGCAGGTGCTGCCCCTTGGCCAGAGGCTAGAGGAGCACATCTGTTTTCAAGGTGCCTCCCTTTTTCATCAAAAACAAAGTGCAGCAATTAGACAGCCTCAGTTGGCCCTGCTTTTTAAAAACTTTCTTTTTCTCTTGACTTGCCGGCTTCCTCGTGTGAGGATCTCTGGCCAGAGAAGCCTGTCTCGCAGGAAGCCCCGGCGGTCGTGCTGGGCAGAGCAACCTGGCGTCAGCTGTGGGTTTTGAGCCCTGAGGCCCGTGGGTGTTGGTACTTCGGTGGCAATCAAAGCTTGTTTTTTAAAATGTATGTTTAGCTCATCGCCCCAAGAAAATAGAAATGAACGACTTGCACTATTTGCACGAAACGCCATTCTCCATAGATAGTGAGTTTTAAGAGCGCAGTTGTCTGAATGCCCCCCCGTGATTCAAGCCAAATATCTAAGTTTGAATGAGGTAATTAAACCAAGAGACAGTTGTCTAACCCAGAAACCGTTAATCAAACACATCCCCTTCTCTCGAACAGAAGGGAGTCGGAAGAAGGGAGGTGGATTGCAGGTCAGTTTGCCAAGCACAATCTGAAGTTTAAAAGTTGAAGAGCTGCTTAGTCAGTTTGGAAAACTGATAGAATGGCCTGTAGCTGAGTCACGCGTGTGCTCGGCCTGCAGACACACACGTGTGTCCCTGACACAGAGGACAAGGGCGCTCAGAGAGGCCGAGAGCCGCCCCAGCCCTCGGCCGGGGAACGTCCCCTCCCAGTGCCTGCCTCTAGCCAGCCTTGTCACCGGCAGGTGGCTGCCACGTGGGTGGAGGGCTGGGCTGGCAGCTTCATTCATTTATCTGCGGGATCTTTTGCCGGGATCCCCTGACGTCGGCTCCTCTGGGCTTCTGGGGGCAGAGCTGTCCCTGCAGTTGCCGGGACCCAGGAGGTGCAAGGGCCCTGGGGCAGCCCCCATCTGCCCTCCTCTGGGATGGGGGTCCCTGCCGCCCTGCCTGCCCTGCACATGGAGGGCGCCTCTCTGTGCGACCCCGGAACCTGCCCCCAGGAGGGAATCGGGAAACCCAGGGCAAGTCAGCGAGCGCCTCTCCGGGACCCTGTGCAGTGACCTTGAGCACAGGCCACAGGTCACCTTATCTGAGCTGTGGGTAAAAATAGAACAGAAATCACTGCCGGGGGCTCCAGGGAGGGGCCTGCTTATCTGGGGCAGTGGCAGCTGCTCAATCGCAGCGATTGTGGCGTGTTTCTGTCTGACCGATGGGCCGGCACATCCAGGGCTCTGCGCCCCACAGCAGGTCCCCCCAGAGAGCCGTGTGCACCTGCGAGTTTCTTTACACAGCAGTGACATGCTTCAGACATGTTCGCTTAGAAGTGCACCTGGGCATGGCTCCATGTCCCTCCGAGGGGGAAACTCACTCAGTGCAGAAATCACTCACAGTAGCCAGGGGCGGGAGCAGCCGGTATCCATGGAGGGACCAGCAGGGATCAGCACACATGGCTGTCCAGCCGGGGACAGTGCTGCCGTGGAGGGAGGGCCGTGCCCACACACGCTGCAGCACGAAGAAACATGAGGACCTCGTGCTTGGGACACACGCCAGACACAGAAGGACATGTGCTGTGGGACTCCATGCGTGTGAGGTCTCCAGAGCTGTCAACATCACGGAATCAGAAAGCAAACAGCAGGCACAGGGCAGAGAGGGCCAGGGTGCTGGTCGCCACGGACCGGACATCACTGGAATCACTGGAAAATGTCTGAAGTGGTGATTTGATACTGTGTTTATTGCACCACAAGTAAATAAAATACATTTTTTTTTTTTTTTGAGACAGAGTCTCACTCTGTTGCCCAGGCTAGAGTGCCGTGGCGTCAGCCTAGCTCACATCAACCTCCAACTCCTGGGCTCAGGCGATCCTTCTGCCTCAGCCTCCCGACTAGCTGGGACTACAGGCATGCGCCACCATGCCTGGCTGATTTTTTCTATATATTTTTAGTTGGCCAATTAATTTCTAGTTGGCCAATTAATTTCTTTCTATTTTTAGTAGAGATGAGGTCTTGCTCTTGCTCAGGCTGGTTTCGAATTCCCGACCTTGAGCCATCCACCTGCCTCGGCCTCCCAGAGTGCTAGGATTATAGGCATGAGCCACCGCGCCCGGCCTCAAAATACATTTTTTTTTTTTTTTGAGACAGAGTCTCACTCTGTTGCCCAGGCTAGAGTGCCGTGGCATCAGCCTAGCTCACAGCAACCTCAAACTCCTGGGCTCAACTGATCCTTCTGCCTCAGCCTCCCAAGTAGCTGGGACTACAGGCATGCGCCACCATGCCCGGCTAATTTTTTACATATATTTTTAGTTGGCCAATTAATTTCTTTCTATTTATAGTAGAGACGGAGTCTCGTTCTTGCTCAGG
>CAUYRT010067369.1:0-43163 GCA_963574885.1 Lepilemur ruficaudatus | reverse complement strand
CAGCCTAGCTCACAGCAACCTCAAACTCCAGAGCTCAAGCGATCCTTCTGCCTCAGCCTCCCAAGTAGCTGGGACTACAGGCATGCGCCACCATGCCCAGCTAATTTTTTCTATATATTTTTAGTTGTCCAATTAATTTCTTTCTATTTATAGTAGAGACGGGGTCTCACTCTTGCTCAGGCTGGTTTTGAACTCCTGACCTTGACCGATCTGCCCACTTCGGCCTCCCAGAGTGCTAGGATTACAGGCGTGAGCCACCGCGCCCAGCCTTTTTTTTCTAATTTTTTTCTATATATATATTTTTATGTGTCCAGAGAATTTCTTTCTATTTTTTAGTAGAGACGGGGTCTCGCCCTTGCTCAGGGTGGTCTCGAACTCTTGACCTGGAGCGATCCACCCACCTCAGCCTCCCAGAGTGCTAAATTATAGGCATGAGCCACCGCACCCAGCCTGTGCTTTTATTCTTATTTAGTTCAAAATATATTTTGTAATTTCTGTCTTGACTGATGGGTTATTTAGAAGTGTGTTGTCTAATTTTTAAATATTTGAGGTTTACCTAGAATTTTTACTGTTGTGGATCCCTAATTTAATTCTGTTTGTTCAGAGAATAAATTTTAGATGATTTCAATCTTTTAAAATGTATTGAGTTTTTTTTGTTTTTTGACCCACTATAGAATCTATCTCAGAGGATGTTACATATTCTCTTGCAAAGAGTATGTATTCTACATTTATTGGTTTGTTTCATCAAAGTTAAGTCATGTTGGTTGATAGTGTTGTTCAGTTCTTCTGTATCTTTCTTGTCTAGTTGTTCTATCAATTATTCAGTGAGGTATTGAAATCTTCAAATATTATTGTTTAATTGTGTACTTCTTTTAATTCTGTTCGATTTTGTTTTACATATTTGTGAAGGTCTATCATTTGGTGCATATAGATTCATAATTGTTATATCTTCCTGATGTATTAACTCTTTTATCATTATGACATGTCCCTTTTGTTTCTGATAATATTCATTATTTTAAAGATTATTTTGTCTGATATTAAACTAGCCATTCAAACCTTTTTTTGAAGGTTTATGTTTGCATGGTATATCTTTTTCTATTCTTTTCTTTTAACCTATTTGTGCCTTTGAGTCTAGAGCAGATCTTCTATAGACAGCATATTATTGTCTCTTACTATTTCATCTAGTCCAACGATCTCTGCCTTTTGAGTGGGGTGTTGAGTCCAGTCACATTTAATGTAAGTATTGATAATGTTTGGATTTGTGTCTGCCATTATGCTATGTGCTTTCTATTTGTCTTATGTATTTTCTCTGTTTCTGATTTACTGACTCCTTTTGTATTAAATAACTGTTTTTTAGTGTGTTACTTTCATTTCTTTGGGTATATATGCCCAAATATATATATATATATATGTATATATATATATATATATAATGTTTAGGCATTTTCTTAGTGATGCATTAGAGATGACAATATGCATTTCAACTTATTGCAGTCTACTTCAGAATAATACTAATGCAACTCTGGTAAAATATAGAAAAGTTGTTCTAATGTATTTCCTTGACTCCCCCTTCTCTAGTGCTATCATGTTGTATATAATATGTCTATATAATAACTCTATAATGTGTTTTAAGTATTACTTCAATCTTATGTCCTTTAAAGAAATTGAAAAAAATGAGAAAAATGTATTTCTAGAGACTTCTACATTTTTCTACATATTTACCATCTGTGACACTCTTCATTTATCTTTTTGGATTAGGTTTACTGTTGTCACTTCTTTTCAGCTTGACAGACCTTTTTTTGTATTTTTGCAAGACAAGTCGGCAGATAAGGAATTCTTTAAATCTTTATTTCTGGTGTATATTTATTTTGCATTCACTTTTGAAGGATAATTTTGCTTAAGATAGAATTCTAAGTTTGCATTTGCTTCTTTCAGAACTTTGAATATGCATTCTACTTCTGTCTGGCCTCCATTCTTTCTGATGAGAATTCAGATGTTAATAGGATTATTGTTCCCCTGAATTGTTTTTCTCTTGATGTTTTTGAGATTTTCCCTTTGCATTTATTTTTCAACAGGATAATTCTGATGTGTCTGAGAAGAATCTTTTTGTGTTTATCCTATATGAGATTCTTTGAGCTTATTGGATCTGTACATTAATATAGTTTCAATAAATTTAAAACTTCCCACACAAAAAATTGGAGCTCCCCCAAATATCCTCAAATACACCCTGGGAGTCACCACTGGGTCACATGACTGGTCAGCACCTATCACAAGGCTCTCCAGATCTCCATGGTTCCTGAACATTCCTAGCCTGGTTCTTCAGCTCTCTTTTTATTTCAGGAATGACACTTCCAATAACATAAATATTCTCTTCTGTTCAATTTGCCCAGAGTTGGTTTGTTTCTGTCACTTGTAGCATAGAAGGCTGATGGGGCTCGGGGTACCTGGGCACTAGATGAGATGAAGGAATCTTTAAGGCCTCTTTCAATGCCGTGGTACTAAGATAAGCACAAATATAATTAGGCCTCTCTCATAAGAATCAATAGTTATAGATGTGCTGGAGAGACAACACTCAGCTCAGTATCTTCGACAGACATGTTGACTCTAGACACTTGAGAACAATGGAATAAAGTATAATTTGCAGCCCTGGGGATGTAGTTCCAGAAATGGACTCAAAGTACACTTACTAGAGATATTCAGAAAGCCTTGAAAGGGGACTCTGCTGGAATATCATCATCTATAAGGCTGATGTCAACACATAATAAAACAATAGAATGAATTGGGGAGGAGGGGCGCAGAATTGTAACATGAAGAATACCACGAACTCATAAACACCAGTCACCACCAAGAATAAATGGGGCTACAGGAAACCTGAAGAATTCTTTAGAAAATCTCAAGTAAGTCTCTCACCAGAAAATAATCATGCCTCATATTTGATTCTTATTGGTATATTTAGTGTATCCCATGAAGTCTTTTTTTTTTTTTTTTTTTGAGACAAAGTCTCACTTTGTTGCCCAGGCTAGAGTGCCGTGGTGTCAGCCTAGCTCATAGCAACCTCAAACTCCTAGGCTCAAGCGTTCCTTCTGCCTCAGCCTCCCGAGTAGCTGGGACTACAGGCATGTGCCACCATGCCTGGCTAATTTTCCACCATGCCCGGCTAATTTTTAGTAGAGACGGGGTCTCACTCTTGCTCAGGCTGGTTTTGAACTCCTGACCTTGAGGGATCCACCTACCTCGGTCTCCCAGAGTGCTAGGATTGCAGTCGTGAGCCACCGCACCCGGCCTCCCATGAAGTCTTATAAAATCTGCTTGCCCTGGTTTGAATTTCAGCATAGTTACTGGGGAGGGAGGAATCCACCCAAGGGTTCTTTCTCTGATTTGGGGGGAGGGTGGTGAAGGAGGGTATAGTATAGTTCTATTGAATTCGGTATGGGAAAAAGTTTCTATTGATTCATAATCAACATTTTTAATGACAATTTTTTTCTGAAAAGTAATCTCTCCGGACTGCTTGCTGCAGCTGGGAGCAGTGTTTCCTGCTAGGCAGAAAGCACTCTGTTTTCATTGAACAGTGAAACTGACCTCTCAGCTTTAGAGCTTCTAATGGCAAACTAAATCTACCTCACAAAGAAAAGAAAATTATGAAAAAAATAACTTTTATAATGCAGGAAATAATTGGTGTATTGATCTTTATGAATTTCCTGATTTCTTTACCTTATAATGGTTTTCCTTAATGGCAACACAGGCATTAAGAAAACAAAGCACATTTGATGGAAATTCGTCGTCTTCCCCTTTTTAAATTATTTAGTAACATCGGGCAGCTAAGAAATTGTTTCTGCTCCAATAAAACCCCCATGCTAATTGTGGCCAGCAAATTAGTAATTATAACAGATTATACAAAGCAGGAAAGGGCTAAACTAATGTTAGGGCGTAAAGAGTGCAATTAGATGCCTCAGCCTTACATGTCTTCACTCTGAATCTCTGTGAAGAATGAAGAAAAAAGCTCTGCACCAAAATTAAAGGGGACTAGTTTTCTGATTGTGTCCTAGGGGATTTGGATAAAGCTGAAGCAATTTGAAGAATACCCTCAGGTTGTACTCAGCAGAATTCCTGACCTCTGCCATAGTCAATCTATCATAAGCCTTTATCAGGAGGAGATGCCAAATCAGAAGCCATTTGGTGGCACATAATTGCTTCGACATTGACAGCAGAGGGGTATATATCAACTCCTCTGTTAAGAAGGGAGTTGAGTGTTTTAAATGGAAGAAGACTGAATACAAAGGCAAATTTAAATAAACATTAAAGGGAAGTCAAACCAATACAAATCTGAAATGGATACCAAAATAAAATGAAAGCTTAAATACAGATTGAAGAAAACATTTAATAATGTATGGTTTCTAATTACACCCTTTCTGGTCTATTAGGAATATTGAAGAATGAGGAGTTTGAAAAAGAAGGAAAGAAAGAAAAAGAATCACATAATTTAGAAGAGTTTATGAAGGCATGGGACTGATTTTAGATGGTCCATGAAGTATTGTGGTTGGTTTTGTGAACTGCACAGAGGGAAGGGTCTGCTCAGTCTCAATTCTTTTGCTTACATGGAAAGGAGTGTCTCAGGGCTGTAGTCTGTCTTCAGCTTCTCTTCAACACTTCCAAGCCTCCCTTTTACAAAAGGGAAAAAAAAGTAGGCCACAGGCTCTGAGCCTTAGGAAACAATACCATCTAGCTTGAATTCAATTACATTATGTTGTTTTTATTACATTTATTTTTGTGGTTACCTTCATTTATGACAAGTGAATTGGTTTCTACTTGTGATGGGCCTATAAATTTTTTTCTTTATTCATTTTTTTAAAAGCTGAGTCAACTTAAAAACAAACATCAGATAAATAAGAGTACTGGATGGAAAAAAACAACAAAAAAACAGGAAAACCAGTAGCGGGTCCAACAGAGTTGGACAAAAATCTTGTAAGGGGCACCAAAATAGTTTTAGTTAAGAAAACATCAGTTTAGAGTCATAGACTGTCAGAGCTAGAAGAGACTAGGGTCCGGCAAGCCAAATCCCTTCATTTTATACATGAGGAAACCGAGGCCCAGAGACAGGGCAGGAGTCGCCTGAGTCCCACAGCTTTTAACGGCAGAGACAAGTTTTAATCTAAGCCGGCTGCCTCCTTCTCCATTGCTTTTACAATTATTTAACTTGTCGGCGTCACGAAGGCTGTATGTGTTGAAACTGGCTAAGTGTGTCTGTTCTAAAACAAGCCAAAGAAAGAAGGCAAGACACAAAGGAATTTATAGTCTTTACTGATAAAACTTGCACAACTTGCAAAACCACAGTGACATCTAGTGGTATTCTTTGATAATGCAACTCTTGATACAACCCTCGATTTAAGCAGGCTTGTCATACAAAGGAGACATTATTTTGTAGAATGTCCCTCAGTTTGGGTTTGTCTGTTTCCTTATAATTAGATTTTTTTAAACATTGGAATACCATACAAGTGAAGTGGTGTCTGCCTCAGTGGATCACATCAAGAGGCACATAAAGAAGGTTTGTCCCATCATGGGTGACATTGACTTTGGTCACCTGGTTATGTTGGTATCCAACAAGTTTATTACCTATAAGGTTACTCTTCTTCCCTTTCTAAATAACAAAGGACTTGAGAAGCAATATTTTGAGGTTATATATATCTTTTTCCGTTCCAAACTTTCATCTACTAGTTTTAGAATCCATGGATAATTCTTACCTAGATCAATTTTTACTGAAATGGTTGCAAAATGGTAATTTTTCCATTCTATCATTCCTTTCTATAGTTTTATTAGTTAGCATGTTACTGAATTAAGGGCTTTCCCTATTTGCTTATTTATGTTTGTATTTATTTATTAGTATAGACTCACGAACTCTTACATAATCTACAATCTATGAATCCAGAATCCGTGAGTCTATTATGTAAGAATTCATGAGTATATGCATGTATAGATTATATATTAGATAAATTATAGATTCAGGTATAGATTATAGATTATGCCTAAATCTATGTTATTGTTATTTATTTCTTTTCAAAAATATAAATGTGTGAAAGTAAAAAAAGCATAAGGAATTATTCCAGATTAAGGAGACCAAAGAGATATGATAACTTAATGTAATGCAGAATCCTGAATTAGAGTCTGCAAGGAGTCTCAGGTGTAAACAACTGTAAATATAGAACATTAGTTGCATAATGGGTGAAAGTCGATTAATACTGTGAAGTAGATACTGTAGATGAAACAATAATACCGTGTCAGCATGAAAAATTTTCTGTTTCGATCATTTTACTGTGGTTATGTAAGAAAATGGCCTTGTCTTAGGAAAAACACACTGAAATATGTAGGGGTAAAAGGGCATTATGTCTGCAGTTTATTCTCAGGAGGTTAAAAAATATTTGTGTGTGTGTGTGTGGATGTGCTGAAAAAGAGAATGATAAGCAAATGTGGCAGAGTGCTAACAACTGGTGAATCTGGATGAAGGGTACACAGAAGTTCTAGCAACTTTTCTGTATGTTTTCTGTATGTTTAAAATTCAAAATAAAAGTTAGCAAAGTAGTAAAATAAGATTTTTATTTGCTAAAAACCAACCAAACAAAAAAGGGCAAAATAAACAAGTAAACTTGTACCCAGAGGCTAGATAATTTCAAAGTTTTAGCTATTAAGTTTCTCCCCACTGCTACATACAGTTTGAGATAAAGCCCTGCTCTTTTCATTAGGAAATTATCTTGCTAGTCAAGGAAATCTATTATAAATTGCTGGTTTAAATTCCCCAGATGTCTGAAAAATTCCCCAAAGAGACAAATATTTTTTATGAAAGCTCGCACACTTAATGTCATCTCATACAAAAGACTGGCTATTCATTTTGCATCTTGATATTGAACCCAACAAACCAGCAAGCTTAATTTGGACTAGAGGAAGCTGATGATGAACAAACAAAAATTGCTCTGAAATATCATTCTCCCCATCTTACAAGGAAAAGAAACTACAGCGCCGGTGAGGAAGCAGTTGGGAAAGTGACACTGGGTCTGGGGGAAAGTCGATACAAAAAGGAGTGCAGTGGTCATCTGATTGACAGGTGATGTATGTTACATCCCCTTAAGTTGTTGGTCTCCCTTATAACAAGCCTGCTGTATTAGCAGACACATAGCTACATGTGCCTTGGGGAAAAAAAGAAATGGAACAGAACTCAGTAGCAAGCGCAGGGTGGATGACAGAGGGCCCTCCCAGACATGACATCCAGGGTGGTTGGGGGTTGGTGCTCCTCAGACCACATGATTGGGACTCGAAGCCTCTTCCTTACCTTCTGGGGTTGCCCTGCCCGGCACTGTCCCACTCTGCCAGGTCTGGAACTCTTTTGCCTTTGTGCTCTGTGTTCCTTGTTCTCTCCTCTAGGGGGCAAACGTCGTGTAGAGAAAAAAGCGAAAATAAAAAATATCTGAGGCTTTGGAATTAAATAGCTGTGGGTTAGAATTGCAGTTTTCGAAATTAGTAACAGTGTGGCCTGTGCAGTTAACTTATTTAACCATTTCAAACCTCAGTTTCCTCACCTGTGGGATTAGGGCTATTTTGAGTGAATATTCGAGACCTGGCACTGTAAATGATGACTGTACTCTAGGCCCTGGGCAAAGCATCGTGGATAATGGGTTATGTTGAGTCCCTGAAGCATCCTCATCTCTTACTGCCACAGCCTCTTCCCTGGTCTCTGGCATTCACTCTTGTCTGCCCTCCTGCTCATTTTCTGCCCACAAGCAGCATGAGCTTCCTAAAAGCAAAATCTTCAGCACAAAATCCACACGTGCTAATGCTACGCCCATAGTCTGCCCATCACCTTGCGGTCATATCTCCTGGCCTCCTCTCTTGTCATGTCCTAACCTCCTCCACCCTCTGACCTCGAGTGCTGCCCAGTAGACTTCAGCCATGGTGGATGTACCTATAACGTCCAATGTGTTCATCACTAGCCACATGTGGCTAGGGAGCACTTGAAGTGTAGCCAAAGTGACTGAGGAATTGAATTTTTAATTTTTGAAATTTTATTTAAATGTAAACGGCAGGAAGAGGAAAAGCAGATGAGACGAGATCAGAAAAGGAGACCATACCGGACGAGAAAGAGGAGACTAGACGGGACAAGACCGGACGAGACCAGATGAGAAAGAGGAGACCAGAGCAGATGAGGAAGAGGAGACCAGACTGGAAGAGGAGACGAGACCGGACAAGGAGGAGGAGACCAGATGGGATGACGAAGAGGAGACGAGACTGAACAAGACCGGACAAGGAAGAGGAGACCAGACCGGAAAAGGAGACTAGACCCGAAGAGGAGACGGGACGGGATGACGAAGAGGAGACGAGACTGGAAGAGACGGGTCGAGAAAGAAGAGACCAGACCGGAAGAGGAGACGCGACTGGACGAGACCGGAAGAGGAAGAGGAGACCAGACCAAAAGAGGAGAGCCGACCCGAAGAGGAGACCAGACCGGACGAGGAAGAGAGTGCTAAGTTCTTAATATGCAATACCTCACTCAGATCTCATGAACCATCCTATAAGACAGGTATTGTTCTTTTCCTTGTTTACAGATGAGGAAACTAGGGCTTAAAGAAGTTAAATAATCTGCCCAAGGTAACACCTTAACTCATGAAACCGAGAATCAAAAGCAGGCCTGACTGCAGTCTCTGCTGTTAGCCGTTATGCAAGTAAGATACCTTCTTTCTGCCTATATGGTTGTTCCCACAGCTTCCTGCGAAGGTGTCCTCAGGTTGGATCTGGGGCTGAGCCACAGCTGCTGTCCTGGTGGTTCCCAGTCCCAGATTTTATTTTTACTGTGTATGGGGGGAAGGGCACAGTCCTGAGCTGGAGGGCAGAAATTGAGCTTATTGTGCTATCCCGACTCTGGACACAAGAGGGTGGACTCTCAGCAGGCATCTCTTGCACTAGGCTTCACTTGCCCCATCGGTAAAATGGGAAGAATAATCCTACTCCTGGTGCCTGCCAAAATTACTCTTTTTTGAGATCATATATGGAAGAAATCTGCATAAAGGATTAGCATTTTACACTATGTATAGATCTAGCCCCCAACCAGCATTCCAGACTTAATTCCAAAAGTTCCTAGCAAACTTGAAAAACCTCCAAAGGATCCTCACCTCCCTGCCTTTGTTCATGCCTTTCCATGTATCTGAAAGGCCTCCTCATCTTCACCTACCATAATCCTACCTATCCAAAAGGTCTAGTTCACAGGCTTCCTCCCCCTTCTAAGGGGTTTGTGGACAGCTGTCCTTGAAGTGATCCATTTCTCCTACCTAATTTTTGGCTGTAAACACTTAAGACAGGCATCACTCCTAGCCTTACCATGTAATTACTGATGTATAGGACATTGCCTATATGGAGGACATGTGTAAATACAGATGAAGCTTCCCTTGCTTGCCAGCCCCTCACCTCCTGCTGTGTGGCCTGGTACCAGTCCTTGGACTGGTGGTTGGGAATCAGAGTTAGATGATCAAAAACCACTCATAGAAATGACTTCCATCTGGTTGGCATGCAATATTACACTTCCTGCCTCTAGAAAGAATAGAATTCCCTGCCATTTTTTATATAAGGAGACACATTCTAAGTTCATTTTTCACTCAGTAGATATTTAGAGAGCTCCTGCCCTGTGCCAGGCACTGGGAATACAGTGGTGAACCAAGCCTTAGCTAAGTTTAATATTTGGCACAGTGCATAAATACTGCTCTGGTGCCAGGCTAGCTGAATAGAATCACTGGGGAATCTTTGAAATGCATGTTCTCAGGCACCTCCAAGGCTGATTCAGTAGGTCTAAAGTGAGGTTCATAAAAATTATACTGTGCTCATTACTACTCAGTGGTAAAGATTAAAGATACAGATAGGCAAAATCTTTAACAGAGATCATTTTTCCAAATGAGGCTGAAGCCCAAAAAAACAAAGGCTGAGCAAGGATCACACAGAAAGGGAGCAAAAATTACAGCCCAAAGCTCCTGCCTTTAGGGCAGACTCTTCACCCCTTCCATGGCTGCCGGTTTCCCTAAATTCAAGAGGACTGATAAAGGTTTGTCAAAATACTAACATTGAGGTCAACATTCGTAAGGTGATAAACTTTATTAAATTAAAAAAATACTAATTGTGAGTGAAAATAAGTATGCACCATCTGAAAACAGTGGAAAACATTAAGTGGACAGGAAAAGTGGCCTAAAAAGGGGCCCATAAGGGATTTACTGATTTAATGTGATCAAATATAATATTAATAGAAGGGGAATTAAATCTAATTCTCTTTTCTCTCCAGTAGTGCAAAGTAGGTAGTTAAACTTTATGACTTTTTCCTAAGTCAAAAAGTCTGCGTGAGTTGGGAACTATTACAAAATGATGAGGAATTTCAAATATGGATGGCATCATACAATGCTACTGTCCCTGTACAAGGAACAAATTAAGTCAGAGGTTTTCAACTGGTGTATTTTGAAACATTCACAGGTGTACTTCCAAATTTTGAATAATGTGTAAAATTAAGAATGGATCCGCTGGAGTGCTGGTCCCTATGTTCTTTTCTTTCCAGGCCACATAAGACAACTTCTGTGCCCTGCCGTGACTGGTGGGGCCATAGCAATAGTTCTAGTTAAGAAGAGAGAGGGGAAATGACATGGGTGCACACCTGGGAAAAGCATGTAGTTGCTGGTATACAGCCTTTCAGAGTCTTCCCTTTGGATGACCATGTGGAAGGTTCAAGATAGTGACTGTTCCACCAGCCTGCATCCCTGTCTGCACCAAATAGGGTACCTCTGCCAGCTGGCAAATAGACATGTATGTGGTGTGCATGCACAAGACATAACCTTTTGTTGTTTTAAAGCCACTATAATTTTGAGGATTTTTGTTACTATAACATAATGTAGCTCACCTAACTGAAGCAAAGGGATACATACTGTTACAGTGTTATTTGTCCAACAGGCTGCTGTAGAACTGGGGTCTACTTGCTATTAGGTTAAAAGTGTATTATAATGTGAAACTGATGCCATAAGAAGTCTCTACTTTTATTAAAGTATCTGAGTACTTTTCCTTATGGGAGAATAAGATCTCAAGCAGGTACTCAATGCTAAAGGACAATCAAGTTCCACATGCCACAAATTATTGCAACTTTATCTACTATTTTATTCTTTCAAATTGGGCACCCAAAATATTTACTATTTGAACATGTACCTTTTAACACAAAGTTTCAAAATCACTGTTTTAAATCCCAGATTGTTACTGCTAGGTCTTTGGACAGCAGCCTTGTTACCACTAGAGGGAGCCATATGCATTGTTTTCTGCCTAACGTGCATCACCAATAGGATGGTGAGAAACTTCCAAGTATACCTGGGGAGAAATGAATTCTGGTCCAGACACTTTTTTCCTAAATGTAATACTGTGCTGATGCCAGGCTAGCTGGATAGAATCACCTGGGAAACTTTGAAATGCATGTTCTTGGGCACCCCCAAGGCTGATTCAGTAGGTCTAAAGTGAGGTTCAGAAATGTGTAATTTTTTAAAAAACACTCCCAAATGCTTCTGATGCAGAGCTAGGTTTGCTACCACTGGTGTAGAAGATTTCAAAGAACTGTCCTTTTCAATTAAAGAGTTTTGCCATGTGCAGTGCATTTCTGACAGGGATCAACCTAAGTCCAGCTAGATAAAAACAGAACCTCTTAAGAACAGAATTTCAATAAAGCACTTTACAATGATAATAAATCACAGGTACAAAACATAGTTATCTTCAAATTTAAATTTATTAAGACATTCAGCTATGTCTGTCAGTCTACATCCAAATTTGCTACTAAAAATAAAATAAAGTCACATCCCACATTAGGAATACCGAGGTCTGAAAAACACTTTTGGAGCCAAGCCTATTGTATAAATAAATGACTAGTTTCTTTTCATATCAAAATTCCCATAAAAAAATTACATTCCCCCCTCCCCAGTTCTACCTATAGCCATGATGAATGTAAAAATTTAAATATGACACATCCTTGTCAAAGAAAAGGTGCAAAGTCTATTAACAGCTTTAAAAGTGGCATTTGCAGAATGTGATCATACAGTTATGTACTCATACCCAAAGTGCAAATAATGCCATAATTTAACACTGTTTTGATTCAGCTGCAAGAATTAAACATTACACAGGATTGAAAAGTATACCCAGGGCCTCTATCAGTGCCCTAAAGCCCTTCCCACTTTGGTCTCCTTCACTAAAGCAGACTCCAAAGTGTTCATTAGAGTTTTAGTTTACTTCACACAGCCAAGGAAGTATACAATATAAACAAAGTTTCATATACATCAAAATATTGAAGACTCTGTCATAAAGTTCAAGAGTCTCAGATTACATGAATGCACCTGCAAGGCCCAAGTGCCCACCCACCCCCTTCCCTAAAGCACAGACTAAGTATGAGCGTGCTTCAATCTTTGAATACAATCAATGCTTCTACATCTTTGATTTCATTTCAATGATGTACAAGATGCAATAATCGCCTGCCTGAGTTCCAATTAATTGAGGGAAAAAGGAGTGGAGAAAGGGGCTGGTCACTACTCATACTTGATGACAAGAATGATGTGTCCCATGGAAAGTGAAAGGTCAGTTCCACTTCTGCCTGCTTCTTCCCATGCTGTCCTTATGTTCTTCCTTAGACTCTTTCAACACTCCAATCTGATTTTACTTATCCCTCACACATCAGGGGCAGTTTCTGAAGTTGCTGAGGTTGAATTTTCTTGGCAAACCTCTACAAAACATCAGCATAGAATATATAAGTACATTTTGATTAGCATACATTGCAAAATTTCTCCCACAATGTCAGGGGATGAAAGCAGGTGATCTCCATTGAGAGTACTTCCTGGATTAGATACTTGGAACGTCAGTTTCCTGCCTGATCATCTCATACATTCATTCCTGAAATCGGAGCATGAATTCCATCTTGAGTTAACTGCTCTTCCAGAGTACTGAAGCAACATTCCTGCTTCTTTTCCTTTAGGCTGATTCGACAGGACATGCTTCATCTTTTGCTCTGTGAGGATATTCTTTGGGGTCAAAAGCCCCTTCCTGGCTATCTGGTCTTCTGCCAATGTGCTCATTATTGTCCCTAGAACCTTCCTGTATCCTGGTCCCTGGAGGATGCTCTTGGCCTGGGGGTTCAGTACCTTCCTGAAGCGCAACATTTTGCTCAGCTCCAGCATGAGGCTGTGGAACTGGCTCAGTTCCTAATCCTGGAAGCTGGGAGGAGTTTTTGAGGTGGCAGTGGCACAGAGGGCAGGTCTCCTGAACATATAGCCATTTCTTTAGACAGCCTGCATGGAAGAAATGACTGCAAGGCGTGATCACAGCAGATTTCATATCCTAAAAGACGAAAAGAAAAAACACTTCATAAATGTCTATTATCTAAAATCTTTGGTACTATCCCCCGAAGTTCTGGTTCTTTTTTACCATAATAGAAAATGGGTAATACAGATCTTAGAATAAAACTTATTTTCTATTTCAGTAATAATCCTGTTGCCATCAGAGACCCTCCCCCCCCCCGCCAATCCAAATAATACAAGAACCACTGGCTAAGTAATTAAAAAAAAAAAAAAAAGAAGTAAAAACCAAAAATGAGGAAGAAACTACCTTAATCGTGTTTTTGCCTTAGTATGAAATGCATAAATTCCACAAATATAGGAATATGATTACTGGGTCTCTGCTATTATGACATGAGTGGAATTCGAGCCTCAGAAAATCTGATAAAGACAGGACTTTTTCCACAGTTATGCTTCAACACAGCTCAACAGATTACTCCATGATGAAATTACTTGCAAGGAGACAAAATCTGCCATATAACACCAGGGTATTTGGCAAGGAAGTGGCAATCTCATTAGGGCCAATGTATATGTAACTCAGTTTTCAAGATTTGGTCTCTATAAGCCAGTGTTTCTTAACTTACACCAGAATCACTTGTTAACACATATTCCTGAGACACCCGAGACTTACTGAATTGCGATATGTGAAGAAGGTGGGATTCATAAATCTATAGTTACAACAAGCCACTCATATGACTTTTATACACTCACATTTGATAACCATTGGAATAAGGAGTGATAAACTTAATATTCCTTATACAAGATACATTTGAAAAAAGAAGCCTGAGGACAGGAAGTTGAAATTGTAAAGATATACATTTGATGAATCAACCATTAATTTTGCTTAAAGTCCCAAAACCAGGAGGTGAATATCCCAGAAATTCCTTGCCAACAACTGGTAATACCTGGGCATCAACTTTTAAGCAGAAAGCCATCCAAGGAAAAGCAGCCAGCTAGGAATCTAAGCAGTTTACTCTCATTTTCTATGTGATATCAGCAGGTAGTTCTAGCACCTCAAAAAAAGTGATGTGACAAAAGGAAATACAAAAAGAGGACTCTAGAATCCCAGAGATGGAATATTAGACAACAGCTGCTGAAGGTGATGTGCTCTGTTTTTGATGTGCTTGATTCTGAGTACAATGAAGCTTCCTAACACAAAGGAGCTAAAGTTCACATTAATATAAACAGTACTAAGAGAATGACTAACTTGGAAGTGGGGGGAGGACCTACATTACTCCTCAGTCCCCTCAAATGCAAAAACAAATGGGAAATGTTGCTTTGCTAGTATGCAAAAGTATATTCTGATCGCAATAAAAACTTGGTAGTTGCACTTTACTATTAGAAAAAAATTCTTATTCTAGATAGTTCTCTAAACATACACAAGTACATACACACCCCACCTAAATGATAAAAGCAGCCCTAGAGAAAGAACATTCCCTGTACACCACTGACACTATCTACAGATTTATTCCACCAAACTATACTCTTTAAGAGTGATTTTAAAGGAACATGGTTTTCTGTGGTTGCCCATAATCTGTGTCCACATTTCCAACAGCGCATTTAGGAGTAAAAGCTGCTATTCAATTACCCTCTCACACAGGTGACTGATGATTAAACTCTAGGCCTTTTTGTTCTATTTCCAAGGTGATTTAAACACTATCTTTAATTTGTAATAGAAAGCAATCATCAGGCTCTTTATGGTGCATGTACCGAAGACTGCAGGCGGGCAAACTTCAATGGTACACCAATTGTTAGCCTCTACCATAGCCACCCTCCACACAAATGCTTGCACCCCTTGCAGATATGTAGCGGCCCACTCTCTCCACCTACATTAAAAAGTACATGAATATTTCTTCTCCACTCTGGGAATATTAGAAAGAAAAGAGTCAGAATCTTGGCACACCACTTTTCAGAAGTTGCTGACTCCTGATAGTGTATTTGATAGTATGTGTGTCTATTCAAGAGTAAATATAAAATACACCTGACCTGTTTTTCCTTTATTTATGGGTAAGCGATAATGTTGAAAACAACAATAAATTAGAACTCGAGGACTAAATTAAAAACTTAACTTAGAAATAAAATGGAAATATTTTATCAGGTCTTTAATAATTTCTGAGGCTCATTTTTTTTTTAACCCAGGAGATAATTCTGCCTAGAAATTTATATTGAATTTGGTTAATGTGGTTACAGTCCCAAGGGATATACCGTATGACCCGCCCAAATGGATTCTCAATGAATGAGTTACCTGGTAACAGATGGCACAAATATCATTGTGTTTCTCAAGCTGCTCTTTAGTAGCAATGGGCAATGATTTAATCTTATTCACAGCATCCCTGCGGAGAAGAAAGCTCTTCCATCCCAGCTGGGCCCGAAGCCAGACATTATAGTAGGAATGGATGAAGATGATCATTGAGCCCATCACTGTCCATTCTCCAAAGATGGTCTCTGATACACCATAGGCCACCACACAGAGGGCAACAAGAAACTCTAGCAGGCGATAAGTACCATTCACATAGTAGATAACATCATCCATGTTTTCTACTGGCTCTTTTCTGAATTCCTCAACCATAAATAAGACATAAATAAAAAGTGTTCCCAGAACCTGCAAAAAAATTTATGTATATTAAAGCAGAATATCACTAAGAAACTTTTTCCATAGGCTTTAAATAATAACACACTCCTGGCACTTTTAGGATGTTATACTTAAAATCTACAAAGGAGTACCCAAGAAAAAAAACTTTTTAATAAACTGAAAAGAAATGAAAACTAAAGAGAAGACACTGGTATAATTAAAATGTGGGTGATCTTAGTTATCCAGGTATTAGATACCAAAAAATCACACCTTCAGATACAACATTTCTAAAACAATTCTGATGAGTAATCAGTTTTCTGACTCATCCTTTCCCCTTCTTTGGTCACCAGATCCTATCAATTCTATCTTAACTCTCTCATTCCATAGTCATTCCTGTTCCACAACTCTCGAAGACCCTTTACTTCTACAAAGAACAATGGAAAAATCTTCACTGCTAGTGCTACATTTCTTTTACTTCTTACTTATCAGGCAGCAAAGATCCATCTTTACATTATAATAAGCTTATCATTTCTAGGGCAATATTTTGTGTATGTGTCTAGAGTGTGTATGTGTAATATACACATGTATCATATATATTTATATGTATCATGAAACTATGGATATTTTCGAGTATTTAAATTTTCTTTATATTTTATTTTTCTCTTTATAGCCACAGAATCTGTGAGAAGAGTATTTAATTTTAAAAATGTACTCCAAACAAGCTCTAAAATCTTTTAATATTTATAGTTACTTATCAATTTAAGATGTATATGACAGCTCTGTATTATACCCATTTTGGAAAAGAGAAACTGAAAGGCTTCATTAACTTTGTAAAAGATACAGAGACATAGATATGTCTATCTAGTATTTTAATCTAACTCCGGTGCTAAAAAAAAAAATTGTGTCCTAGTAAAGAGGGCAAGAAGTTATCACCTAAATAAGCCACTAATTAATCATTAATCTTGAGAAAAAGTTTAATTCTTTTTCTGGGGGAAAAATAAGAAAATCAGTTTATTATATAAAGTTAATTAATCCTAGGCTTACCTGAAGAGAGGTAAGAATGCTGCTGGAAATAATGATAAGAAGCCAAAAATCCATGTGGAAAAACTGGCAAATCATATAAGCCATATAAGCAGGAAATACCAGTAAAAATAAACAAAGGCTTACAGCACGGAAGTGCTTCCATAAACTCCTGGGAAAAAAAGATAAAATTATTCTTTTAAAATGCTTGCCACCTAGTAACACAGCCATTTACATTAGCAGCTAACAGGTCTGGCACCATGATTAAATTTCACAAATGCCCGCCTGAGCACCCCTCCCTGTGCCAGTCACTGCACTAGAGTTCAAGGTGAGTCACACAGCCTTACGTTTCAAAGCCACACTACTGTCAGTTGCTAAGTACCATCAATTCTTTTATTTGTCAACAGTTTGCTTTCAGTTTCATTCCCATTTCTAGTAAGTTCAAATTGTTCAAGCTTTTGTATTCTTAAACTTTAACAATTTCAACAGTTAAGTTTTTCTGTTAGGAAAGAGAGTATGAGAATAATGTGTGGCCTTTTAAAAATCTTATGACATCCTCTCCTCACCTACTCCACACTTGACGAAAATCTCTGCTGCAGTGAGTGCAGTGTCACTAAAGGAAATAAATGGCTCTCCAGTGAGCAGGTATACCAATCTTCACATTTGTTGAGTTTGGGGGAAGAGTGGGACGTGACTAAGAACCACTGCGTTGTAAGATCTTCGACTAGCTAGCTGGTCTTCCTCCCTCCTCCAGCCCTGATCTATCCTGGATACCATGAGCTACCAGATTAATCTTCCTAAAGCTCTACTATCTTAATATTTTCAACACCTTCTCTAAATTCCTGAGTCTGGCATTTGAGGTCTTCTCCCAACTTTTCAGTCCAAGCTTGTCAACATCTGTTCCTCACTGTAAGTCAAGCTGGTTAATTAACTGTACCAGCAAAACACAAGCACTCTTACATCCCACTAGAAATGCCTTCATCACACTCTCTATTTCTCTATTAAACCATTTAGGCCAGCTCAGCTAAACAAATATATTTGGATTTCAGCCAAAATAGTTTAACGCTCATGGCTAAACCAAAATTAAGCTGTTTTAGTTAAGTACCAACATCTGTGATATGTCCTCAAATGCAGGCAAAGTGTAGTAACAAGTAACATAAATCATCCTTCCTACCTTTAATTATGATACAGGTGGGAAGTAAAAATTACCATACACAAAGTCAAGTGCTATACTGTGTGGTACTATCACAATTAGTAATTCAGAGAAGAAAGTGTGTTACACTAGGTACTTTGGAAAATTAAATTAAAGCTACACTGGAAAGTGTTTTACATCTTTTCTTGCCAAAACTTCTATTATCAGAATTTAAGGGACAAATGTAAACCTGTCAGTAGATTTGCTTTGAAATTCAAAACACAAACAATTTTAATTTTTTAAAGAAAGGAAAGCAGTAAGGAATTACTATAACACAGTTGTGCTGTGTTAGATGACAAATTATAGATTATTTGAATAGCACAATTTGCCTTAAAATCTTAAATATATTTTTCAAAATCAAGCCAGCTATGTTCCATTCATATAAAATATATATTTACATAAATATACATACATATTTAAACATACACAGAGAAAGGTATGTACAACGTTTTGTCAAGAGTTTTACATTTAAGTCTGTATAATTTTGATGTGTGTCTATTATATACACACAAACATATATATACTTACATATATATCCTTATCTAAGTTAAAATTAAAATCAAATTTTAAATAAAATATAAAAAAAGGATGAAATTACATTGAAACTTTATTCCATTAATAGGTTAAAAACTACAAAATGAAAAACAATTTTTTTACACTTATCCCACCCCATTTCTTAAAAAGTTTCCCTTTTGAAAATCTGCTATATAATTTGAATAAGTAGGGCTGGGGGAAGTGGCTCACACCCATAATTCCAGCACTTTGGGAGGCTGAGGCGGATTGCTTGAGATCAGGAGTTCAAAAGACCAGCCTGGATGGACAATATGGTGAGACCTCATTTTTAAAAAAAAATTTAAGTTAGCTGGGTGTGGTGGTGCACCCTGTAGTCCTAGCTACTGGGGAGGCTGAGGGAGGAAAATTGCAGAATGAGACCCTGTCCCTTAAAAAAAACCCAAAAAACAAAACACAAAACCTAAAAAATAAATAAAATTTAAAAATTTGAATAAGTAGGCTATAGTCTTAACATTCCTTGTTAAAAATTGCAACAAAATTTATAGACAAAATTAGCAATTATCTCTATGGCTAAAACTACCACAGACATCCTCTTAAGCTAAACACTGGAAATTAGCTATAGTCTAAGCAGCTCCAAAGACACATTTACAAAGATTTTCCCCTTAACAATTATTTCCTTAAAAACAAAGAGAAGCATTATTTCATCAACTGTCAATATCATTTCTTAATTGTTGGCTCTGATTTGAGATTTAAGAGACTTTTCCTTTCCTTTTTAAATCCCCAGTACACTTGAATTAATCATAATCCTTGATCGATGATGCTCTGTCATCATTGGTCTGTGCATGTGACACATATGCCTTCTTTTTATTTAGTCAGTAATCTAATTAGCTGTTTTAAATAATGTAACAAGCATTCATGAATCCACCTCCCCGTACACAGGTGAGGGCCTAGAGTGACAATGACCCACGTCTAAATATTAAACATGATAGGCCTGCCTATACCACGTGTCCACCCTCCTGCCCCACGCCACTATCTTAATCCTGTGTGCTTCATTCTCTTGCTTGCTTTCTTTTTTACGGTTTGGTTTCATCTATATGCATTCCTAAGGAGTATATTTTAAAATTTTGTTTGTGACATAAAAATAATATCCTATATTATCATCTTTTTGAATTTTAAAAAAAATTTTACATTGCTATAAATCACTCATACTGTCTCATGTGTCACTATTTTTAACATACCACTGTGGCTATTATCCCATTTTAGTATCCACTCTGTTTGGCATCTGGGTTGCTCCCAGGCTCTTGCTATTGTAAATCATGCTATGAACATTTTTCTACATATCTCCTACTGTACACGTGCAAGACTGTCTCTTGAATACATACTTTGGAGGAGATAATGTCAAACTTTTCTACATGTGACTATATATCACTTTACACTCTCATCAGTGACAAGGATCTATATCTTCTCCCACCCTTGCTATGCGCAAACTTTCCTTCTTCTTTCTCTTTCTTCTTTCCTTTTGATTTACTCGTTCATTGCCAATCCAATAGGTATACCATAGCACCTCACTGTGGTCTTGATTTACATTCCCCTGATCACTGAAGACACTGGAACTCTCTTCATATTCACATGAGCTTCCTCTTTTCCTAAATGCTTCATCACATTTTTTTGTCCATTTTTCACTGATTCTTAGGAACTATTTAGCTATTTTTGATTAGGAGAATATACTACAAATATCTTTTTCTAGTTTGTAAAGATCATTTCTAATTTATCTTTAGGTTTAAAACTAACAGTTTTTAAAAACTAACAGTTTTTTAAACTTTTAACAGTTAAATTGGGCTTAAGTAACAGGTGGTACACACCTGTAGTCCCAGCTATTTGGGAGGCTGAGGCAGGAGGACAGCTTGAGCCCAGGAGTTTGAGATCAGCCTGGACAACCTAATGAGATAAAAAACCTTAAAAATTAGCCAGGTGTGGTGGCACATACTTATAGTCCCAGCTACTCAGGAGACTGAGGCAGAGGATCACTTGGGCCCTGGAGGTCAAAGCTGTAATAAGCTATGATTGTGCCACTGCACTCCAGCCTGGGCGATAGAGACCCCGTCTCAAAAAACAAAATTTAATCTTTTCTTTCATAGTCATTATCATTCTCAGTCTTTCACAGTCAGTTCTGTCAGTGTAAGAAATCTTTTCCTACTTGGAGTTCCAAAATATACTAATCTAAGTAGGGTTTTAACTTTTGTTTTTGACATCTAAGTCCTTAGCAGTCTGGAGTTGATTCTTTTGTTTATAGTATGAGACAGAAATCCAGTTTTTTTCTGGCTTCTCTATAGACTAGTACCACCTGTCCCTACCCATCTGACACCCACTCCCGTCATATACCAAAGTTCCACACATACATGGGTCTGTTTGGTCTGTTCCACACATATACGGGCCTCCATATTCCATTGGTCACATCTATCCTTGAGCCAGTACTGCAAATGCTACATAACATCTCCTGCTACCAGTGAAATACTTTATCTTTCTCAAATGGCCTAGTTTTTTTCAACATTGGGATTATACTGATCTCACAGAGTGAGATGGGTGTATTCTTTCTGTTGCCTAAAAGTATCTGTTTAAAATAGAGATAATCTGTTCCTTCAAAGTTTGGTAGAACTTGCCTGTAATACCACTGAAGTCAAGAAGTTTACCAACTGCTTCCATTTCTTTAACAATTACAGAAACACCCGAGCTTTTTAGTTCTGCTTGAGTCAGTTGTGTAAGTTGTATTTTTCTCATAACTTATCCGTATCATTTGTTTTAAAAAGTGACTGGCATGTCACTCTTGGTAGTATTCTCTTATTACTACAGGCAATGGTGCAAGAGAAGAACAGAATCTAATAGTTCATTCTTATTTTTCTTCCCACAGCCAAGAGGGCAGCCACTCTGCCTCAGGCTAATGCTTCTAAAGCCACAAGTAATAACACAGACACCAATTCAAAATAACTAGCCCAGACCCCCATCCACCCAAGGGGTCTCAGTGTGTTCCTTTCCCTCTAAATTTCTTTTGCATCTGATTTTGAGGGAAGCCAAGAGTAAGGCTAGTTTAGCATCCTGGATGCTAAACCCACAACTGGATCTACTGGTCCTTACAGCAATGGAATTATGTATTTTTTTCTTTTCTCTTTTCTAAACTTTCTATAGGTACTATATAGTTTTATTAATATATACTGAATTAATTAGTATAAGTCATAATAAAGACTTTGCCAGAGATAGCAAAAATACTAATCATACTTAGGTCAAAGCAGCCCACTATTCAGATCTATTAAATGGCTATTTAACTGAGCTCACCCTTGATTCAACATTAAATGTTTCTGCTTCTGTTGAGAAACCTTAAACCTCAAAAACAAATCTCAAATAACTATAATTAATTATGATGATTAAAATTATTTGAAACATATCCCAGGGCTGTAAGCTTATTTAAATTTATTTTTCAGCCATCTTAAAATTTGAAAAAATTTTATAGAATGTTTAGCAATGTGAATTACGGGGATACAGAGATAAATCTGATGAACTATAATTAAAATGTTAATTTGAAATGCTTTAGAAATCTGCTGTCACAATTCTACCTTCCAAGAGATTGCCTGCTCCCTTACTCATAAAAGGCTACCAAAGAAGCAATAAATTCATCTGTATTTCTATAATCCATAATCAGAGGGTGGATAGAGCACTGGAAAAAAATAGTTACACTGAATTTTAAGAAATTCCTTATAGAATTTCCTTGTATAAGGCCAAACTTGCATCTTTAAAGAACTAAATAATAGTTTGGCTTTTATTCCTTAAGAGAATTTCTGGATGGATATTCCAGTTACTCTAATTTGATCATTACACATTATATACGGTTATCAAAATATCACATGCACGCCCAAAATATGTATAACTATTATATATAAAAAAATATACATACATGATTAAAATATTTCTGTAATATGATATGTACATAAATCCAGCTATTAATTTCACTTGGTCCCAAAAGGAGCCAAGAATTCCCATTATAACCTCAACAAGTTGTGACTGTCTGAAACACCATCAAATAAGGCTGTTATTCCATAAATACCTTTCTTTATGATTACCTGATAGCCTTTATTTTTCTCACCTTCATTTGCATTTCACTTAATGCTTTCTCTCCTTTAGCATTACACGGAATGAAATGACATATTTGTTATATTTACTGGACTAAATTTTATGCTCTATGTTCTCAATTTTAAAAGTGAACAAATATGGCTGGGCGCAGTGGCTCACACCTGTAATCCTAGCACTCTGGGAGGCCGAGGCGGGAGGATAGGTGAAGGTCGGGAGTTCAAAACCAGCCTGAGCAAGAGCGAGACCCCGTCTCTACTAAAAATAGAAAGAAATCAATTGGCCGACTAAAAATATATAGAAAAATTTGGCCGGGCATAGTGGCACATGTCTGTAGTCCCTGCTACTCGGGAGGCTGAGGCAGGAAGATCGCTTGAGCCCAGGAGTTTGAGGTTGCTGTGAGCAAGGCTGATGCCACAGCACTATAGCCCAGGCAACAGAGGAGATTCTGTCTCAAAAAAAAAGTGACCAAATATAAAAAATATTAAATTTCTTTGAAGGAGAAAAAGTTGATTTATAATTACCTGGCCTTTGATATAACTTTTAACTATAGAAATCTTGAAAGAAAAAACCAGATTAGAAAAGTCAAACAAATCAAACATCTGATATAAGAAAAATAAAAATGTAAACTTGTTGAATTAACCTAATACCAATTATCCATCCATTTTCTGTTTCTAAACATTCTCTAAATCTTTAGACGACAAATTCATGTAAAGAATATTACACGTAAGAATATTAAGAGATCTCTTACTTGTCTCTAGATGCTCCCAGTGCCAAAACAATAGGATCTGCAATCTCCAACATAGACTGCAGGATAGAAGCCACAACAATGAAAAGGATAATACTGAGCAGGAATGCCCGGTGCACAACCTGTAGTTCTATCAGCCCAGTCTGCACTGCCAGGATTAACAGTGTTACTCCTTCTGTCATGCCCCTAAAAAAAAAAAAAAAAAAACAAAAACCAAAAGCAATCATTTTTAGAAAAAATAAATAATCCAAATCTCATTTAATTCAAACAGAAAATAATTCAAAGGCTTAGACTGTTGTTACATATCTTTGAATCTATTTTGACTTAATTCAGACTAAAAACCTGATCAGTATATTAACTTTGTATTATATAACATTACTATAACAATATAGTTATAGATATCACTACATGTGCAAAAGTATAATAGCTATTATGTAAGCATACAATGAGGGCAAAAATAGTAACTTCTAAGACAAATAAAAGTTCTCTAACCAGACTTTGATAATGAGGCAGATACTTCTGCCATTTTTAGATTATACCGATTTACATCATGAGCTATATGCTGATTACAAAAGACAAAATCATAGGTGAATGGCTTCATTATCTTGGAGAGGGAACAGTCTCTTTAAGCAGATAACAACCAGAAAACAAAGGAGGAAAAATACAAATATGAATGTTTGTTGAAATTTAACTTCCATATGGAAAATATGCTATAAACAAAGTCCTAAGAACTTTTGTCCTATCAGCTTGATTTATAAAGAACTCTCACAAATAAAAGAGCAAAGGATAGGCACAGTTTTAAAACTAGAGATTAGCAAATATTTCAAAGTTTGATGACACTAAGCACTGAAAAGGAATTTGAGAAAAAGAGAACACTCACACTGAGATGCACACAGATCAAACCTTTCTGGAGAAAAATTTGCTAATAAATTTAAAATGTGCATACCCTTCCATTCAATAATCTTGCTGGTAACAATTTACCCTATGGATGTACTATGAAAGTTAAGAAATATGTATAAAAGAAAATACAGTGAATAGTGGAACATGTTATTTGATAACATGAGGATGCAATAAGCGAAATTCAGACTCTGAAAAACTGTAGGACAAACCACCTATATCTTCAACAAATAAAATACAACAGAAAATACAGAGATGGTAGGGACCAAAATATTAAGAGAGACTAAGACTAAAGAAACTTATCAATCAACCACAATATGGACCTCACTCGGATCTTGGGTTGAACAAAATGTTAAAAAAATTTTTAGATAATTAGGGCAATTTGAATGCCAAGTGGATATTTGATACAAAGGAATTCTTTTGTTATGAATAATCATTCCATTATAGTTATATTTTTTCTAAAGATTTACAGATTGAAATATTTATGAGTAAAATTATATCTGGATTTTCTCCAAACAATTGTAGCCAGGGGACTACAGAGTAGGAGCATGCATGACATGAGACTGGTCATGCTGCTGAAAATGAGGGATGGATACACTGGGGTTAACTGTACTATTCTCTGAATTTTGTTGGTTTGAAATTTTTTCAAATTACAGATTTAAAAAAAGAGAGAGTCATGTACAACGATACTCAAAGCAGCATTATTTTCTAATAGCAAAACAACAAACAAAAAAAGAGATACATTCATATTATGGAATACTATGGTTTCACCAAAAAGAATGAGATAGATTTGTTATGTGTTAAAAAAAATTTCTCTAAAACATATTAAATAAAAAAATAAGCTGCAGAGCAGTGTATATAGACCGTGAAAATGAACCAAAAAATAATATATGTACTTTTCCCTATAAGAAATTAATAACCATCTAGAGCTGTTACCTTTGGAGAGAGGAAATGGGAAGTAGGAAAAGGGAGCTGTCACTTTTCATTTTTGTACCTTTTGAATGAATGGTCTGAATTTTGTGAACTTATACATAAATTATTTTTCTTTCTTGCTTCCTCCTCTTCTTTCCCCTTCCTTTTTCCCCTGTTTTAAAGGTGATAGCTGGGACAAGCAGGAAGATCATGGACCATAAAGATTTAAGGACTTTAAGAGGAGGTTAAATAAATGATGGATATTAAGAAGAGGTTATATAAACTTTTATATAAATGAAACCATTAAATTCTTATATTAAGGTAATAGAAATCATGAGAAGTTCTAGAAATAGATTTCCTAATACATGATCTTAGTGATTTAATGAGTTAACCATTCTGCATTCTCATTAATTCATCCTTTGAACCTTCAGTAAGCATTCAAATTATATTCAAACATATTTTTTTAAAAACCTTTAAGGAAGTATCAAATACTGCATAGAAATTGAATTTTAACTGGGCTACACTTAAACTTCAAATAGGAAGCAAGCTTTTGAAAATCTCTTAAATCTAGGAAAGGAAAGTGTCCAACACTCATGGTAATATATTCTTCATAATATACGTAACAATAAAAACACATCTTTTTTTTACATGGGAATTTAGTTATTTTTTTCATAGTACTTTAATTCAAATGTTGCAACCATTAAAAAGAAAAACTCTCAAAATTTCATTTCCTCTAAAATTCATCGATGAAAGAAATTCATTGTTATTTCTTTAGTTATCTGTGGCTGCAGTACCCAAAGCCGTGGACAAATACCAGTCTGTGGCCTGTTAGGAACTGGGCGGCACAGCAGAAGGTGAGCAGGTGAGCCAGGGAAGCTTCATCTGTACATCTGTATTTACAGCTGCCCCCCATCAGGGCAACGGAAAAATTGTCTTCCATGAAACTGGTCTCCAGTGGCAAAAAGGTGGGGGACCACTAATCTATAGGATTTAAATTTCTAGACATATTCAAGGAAAGAACTTACCGATTCATGGCAGGATCATTCATGAAAGCTCGATAACCCTGCAGGTAAAACTTGCAGAGTGTCAAAACACCCAAGGCAACAAAAGAAACGGTGAAGACCAAACCCAAAAGAGAATAAGGAGTGCTGCAGCACTCAGCAATACTGGAAAAAAAGAGAGGGAAATTAACAGACATACATTTTCCATTTGGAATAAAAACATTTTAAGCCTTTAAAGTAACCACCAAGCTTGATCTGATCCTCATTAATTAAAATACCTCTAAGCCAAAATTTGAGGTGAAATCACCCAATTAATTAATCTATTAATAATTTAAGTCACCTTATTCAAACCTACATTTTTCTCTCTTTGGCAAACATCCAGTAAACAGCACCATATCAGAAAAAAGGTCTTTATTTTTCTTAATTATTTATCATCTTCAAATGCAGTAAAATTCGAAGAGCTTAAATCTTGTTCAAACCTTAAGAAATATATAATTAGCATGTTCGTAAGTATTCAAAAGAAACTTGTACAGCTGCCCATTGTTCCGTCTAGAAAACACTGGCTGTTCAACTTGTTCAGACTGTGTTGCTAATACGGTTACTTATTGTAGCTCCTTGTTTGACCATAGGAACAGGGCCTTTGTTGAGTTACCAACATCCCTCTACATACATACATACATACATACACACACACACACACACACACACACACACACACTCCTCCCATCTTACATACTACTGGTGTTTTAAAATTAATTTAACTTAGGTTTAGATAAATGCATGTTTTAAAAGGGTTACTTTAAAGGCATGCCCAAGAATTCAGCCCACGACCATTTAAAAATAATTTTAATATCAATTTTTACCATAAAAGTTTGCTATGATACCACTTATAAGGAAAAATGGAAGATATTACACTTGAACTTGGAAATACTTTCACTGAACATATTAGATATTAACTTATGTGTATTTTATAAATATATGCACTATTATGTACTAATGAACTGGATTTAGCATTTACCCAGTATGTATCTTTTAAGTTTTACAATTTCAGAGAATTTCATTTGCATAGAGAAATTCATTCAAGCAAATCAATGCTTGTCCTTTTACTAAGTAGCTCTTTGCTTCTATAGTTACCTTTCCTACATAATTGCTTGTAAGTTGGTTTTTATGTGAAAGCATCTAATTTTACATTGACCAATGTATATGATGATAACAAAAAAGTCTGCTTTCCTGGTAGGGAGCCAAAATATCCAATAATCATAATAACTGATAGCTAAAAAAATAATTTTATGATATTGCTACACATCTAATTTCTGAAATGTCTGACATTTTTCTCAAAGAATCATTATATAGTACAATGTTTACACAAATTGTCTATAATTTTAAAATATGAGAATCATGGCTGAAAATTATACTAAAAATTTTACTTCATTCTCATTGGTAAAGGCCAAAAGTTTAATCAAAGGTCTATAGTATTTCTCTATTCTTGTCTCCATATTTAGAGAAATATTTTATACCCAAAAAGAATGATATAATTACATATTCAAGAAGAACACATTCTTTTTCTCTTACTTTAGAAAAGAATATGGTACTATTTTTCAAAAGAGAGAATATTAAAGAATACAAAAGGTTTCAATGTAGCTTTGGGGAAGTGAAAGCTTTTGGGAAATTTATTAAACTTTTCTTTCTGTCTCTCTTCAGTAAGAGTCATTTTTATTGATTTTAGTTTCTATTTTCTGGCCACAAAAAACCTTTGTTTCTTAGTTTGTTTTCATGTGCTTTTTTGTTGGTTTGTTTAGTTAGGGCATTCTGGTAAACTTTTAATCCTCTTTTTGTAAATAGTTGTTTTTTGGCAAGGAAACACATACATATAACCTGGCACACAAAAGCATCAAGAAGGACAGAAAACAACTCTAAGCAGATATATAAACTAACAAAAACAATATGAGAATGTCTCAATTACAAACCAAATTAAAACAGCCTGATCTTGAGAAAGGGCAACCTGGCTACGTACAGAAAAAGAAAGAGAAAATTACTTTGGCAAGATACCTAAACTTCATCAAAAATCCCAGTGTTATTTTCTTACTTTGTAAATAAGTCCAAATTCATTCACGGCTTTGTGACTTATTAAGCCTATTACACTATGCTATACCTCATTTGATTGTGCTTTGCAATGGATAACAATTTGGTTTAAAACTGGACCAATTCCAGTTCCACACTGAGGTTATTGTCCTAACCACAGAATTGTTATCTCTTTCTCTTTAAATTCAGTTACTTTTTGAATCATTTAAAAATTCTGCATAAAACCTCCATAATATTTACATAAAAACAAATAGTAGTGAAACTTACTTAACACATTCAGTACCACTAGAAAAAAAATTTTTTCCCCTGGGGCCACGATGTTTTATTAAAACAAAATGATCCTTTCTGTTATTTTTTATTGTTTTCTGTATGTGAGTTATAAGCAACATAATCCACGTTTTTAGAATTAAATTGTCAATATTAATTTTAACAATAATAACACCAACAAGTATGATTTTCACAAACCAACTGCAGGGTTTTGCTTCACAAGGCCCCACGCTCCAAGACTCACATGGCAGTCAAAGTGTTAATACTAAATTGATCATTAAAATGTGTTTGACTTTGATAAACTACCTGTTTATAGAAGCTATTTATAATTGTTATTCATTTTCTGAAAGTACAAAATCTGACTCAATACCAGTAAGTTTATCTTAAAAGAGGTATTGCCCTATTACATTTTTATTGATATTTAGATGTGTGTTAATGTTTTCAATCTTAATAACATGCTCCTTAAGGATAGTTAATTTGTCTTAAATTTCTCATTCCCTACACCACTTAGTACATAGTCTTCTATAATACTGAATGGCTGAGAAACAATGGCTCCATTAACTAGAACTCAAAACTGTTATCTGTCTATATTTACTTTTCAGAAAGAGAGATTTTTGTTCTTGCCTTTTAAAGTGACAATGAGTCAGAGACCCAAGATGTATACCCATGTGCTAGATTCTGAGGGAGTGAGATTCAAACTCAGAGTGAAGAAAATGACAAATATGGATTTAGCACAAGCTCACAACAATAAAGACACTGAAGTGAGAAAAGGACTCAAATAACATAAGACTTAAAAAAAAAAACCTAAATATTAAAAACGAAGTCTTAATATTCTTTAGGGTTAAAAAGTACTAAGATGTACCCATTTCACCAATTTTTGACTCTTATCTCAATACTGAAGCAAAACATTAAGAAAAAGAGGACATAGTGAAAGTGTACAGATAAGTCACAGGTTTTTAACTCAGATGGGGTTTGAGTGCCAGTTTTGCTTCTTTTAGCAGTGTTGCATGGGACAAGTTACTCTTGATACAGTTTCCTCACTATAAAATGGTAATATGAGATGGGAAAACTCTTTGGAAAAAAAAAGGAAGAAAGAAAAAATAAATACATACATAAAATGGTAATAATAAAGGCACCTCTTAGGGTTGCTGTAAAAGATTTAATGTGAGGGCAAAGTGTTTAGGTAGCGTGGCACATAAGAAATACTCAATAAATGTTATTTTTATAACACATTTTTCTCTTACTGACCTAATAATTTAACTTGAAATTGAAAAAATACTTTTATAATTTGCTATGTACCTTCCTACAAATCATTTGCTGCACTTTGCTCCATAGTGCTGCCAAATATACCACCATTATTATTATATTAGCACCTCCCTGTATTACCAGACCTAGTACCCACTGAATGAAAATCCTATCTTAATTAAATATGAAGTCATGTAATATAATAGATGAAAGTAATTTGCAAAACTTACTATTCCTGGATCGTTTTCTCTTCCTAAGGTTATATATAGTATTACAGGCTCTTATTAATTAATTACCTTGTCAGAAAAAGGAAAAGAAGCCTCTCCCGTGATGCAGGCTGATCTCGAGTACTGAAATAGGAGTAAATCTGAAGAGCGAATAAGACGAGCCAGAAAACCATGAAAAGAACAGGGACTACCAGTTGATTCCACAGGGACATTCCCAAGGCTAGAAGGCCATACACCTCCACTACCTGAATAAGAAAATAAGATAGGAAAACATCTTGCACCACCAACGATAAACACTTAAAACACTTAAGAATTTAATCTGAAGTGGTGTGAAAAATAGCTTTTCTTTTACTGCAAGATTGTTTCAGCTAAATTCCTTTACAGTTAGCTCTATACATAGTAAACAGCATGCTTTTTAAAATTTGGAGACTTTGCACTATTAACAACACTTGATACATACTCATGTGATGGCAACAGTAAATTGCCCTAACAGTTCAGGCATAAGGTCAAAAGAAGGTCTTATTTATAAAACTACCTCAAAGGTAGTTTAAAGAGACTTGGTAAAAATTCATGTCTAATCCGAATAACCAGGACTAGCATGAATGATACAATATTGCTTGAGGGGCTAGGAAAAAGAAAAATGTAAAAATTTTGCACGGTTTATTCAGGAATGTCAGATGAGAAACAGTTGAAACAGTTCCATGGAAGACAGAGTATTTAATCACTGGAGAAGTTTACTCTATTTGCAGAGCAAAGATACTTAGCAAGTCTTTTCCCCTAGACAAATTAATTCCCCTTGCTCCTACTGTATATTTATCAAGCAACATTTCTCAATTTGGTTTGCCAAGTGCATTAACACCACGAAAATGGTATACGTTAAAAAAAAAAAGCTTACTAATCTATAGCTCAATAAATTAGTCTTCCAGTTTATAAAACAATGTCTTACAAACTTGATTAGCAAAAATCAATTCCCAGACTCTGGTTCAATCTAAGAGCATAGATGTAACCAAGTTGCTAGAGTTACTAAGCCAGGGACCAGACCCTGGTAACACAACAGAGTTCTGCCAAGCAGCCTACAAAATCCTAACCTAGCAGCCAACTGGTCTTGCTGGAATCTCTCAGTGTGATACCAGAATGTTTCAATAAGCCATAAAAATACTTTAAAACTTTCTTTTTCATTAGTAAAGCCAATTCTTTTTCTACAACCTAGTCTATTAACTTCTGTTTTTCCCAGTCAGAAAATATTAAAGAAAGAGGAAATTGCCCAACTAGCTGCAAAATTATTATTAGAGGCAAACTGACCATTAAGGTAGAGAGTACTTTTCCTCCTTTCCATTCAAGAAACAGAAGCACTAAAAAACCTGATGGTTTCCATTTCTTGCTTATCCAATTCTTTCTAAGTCACAAACTCCATAACCTATCATTTATTTTCAACTACTACACCTAGTGATGTACGAATCTTACAGCAACCAAGATAGTAAACATGACACTGAAAAGCAGAGGCTTTGTCTTTATGGTTATTAAATAAATATTTAATATTCAGTAAGTACTTACTGAAAATCTACTGTTTATTACAAACTATAATAGGATAGTGCCACATGACTGAATTCAAATAAAAAATATATACCTTAAATTTGTCATTCTTACCCTGAATACAAACAACTACAACCCCTGCCCCTCCCCGCCCAATGAAGCAGCTCTTCACCTGGAGTGTGGAAGTAACCTCCTCTTCTTGGAAGATCCACTTCTGGGTAATTCACCCAAGTTAATCATTGTGTAAGATTAAGAAAGAAGGTACAATCAGGCTAAGACCAAGAGTTTAGGAAAATTATTTCGAAGATCTGCCCCTGGGGCCACAAGAGAACACCTCACTTAGTATTATCAGTTTGGTCAATCTGAGAGCTTCCTGTACCTTAAGGTCATACATGCAGTCAAGAGGTGGAAGAAAATGATCACTTTAACACTATCTTTTTATACCAATGTCAAGTTTAAGATCTATTTTATATATTGAAACTTATCGAGTAAATCAAATAGAAACATTTATATGCCAAATGTCTATTGTTTGTGTCTGGGAGTAATCTTAGAGCAAAGGATGAAAAAAAAAATTGGGAGAACAACTATCCAAAAGGCACGTTATGTGGGCAAAGTCAGTTCTAGCATACTGTATCTAAATAAATCTATCATATCATAACCCAGAACCATTTAACTTTTCTGTTTAAATAAATTAGGTAAACAAAGAGAAGAAACCGTAGTCACAGTGGCACTATAATCAGGAGAAAAAACAGGTGAATCCTTGGTATTCAATTCTTTGTCTTCATTACAATATCTAACACACACTGAACACTGTCTGGCACTGAACTCACAGCAATCCATCCCAAGGTTACACAGTTAGTAAACAGCAGCATCAGGGTTCTGAACCCAGTCTGCTTCCAGAGAATCACCTCATTTTATTTAGTACCTTCTCAAAAGAACTTCATAATAAAGAATCTCAGATGGTCCCAACTGGGTTGAAAATAGTTGCTGTTTTGAAACTATAAAAAAGAATGTTACCATAACTATGCCCATGAAATAAAAATACACCAGATCTTTAATGTACTTAATATTTATGTAGAATTGTGTGTGGCTGTCAGTCTTACCTGAACCAATTCTCTGTATGCAGACTTAGCAAGGTTATAAGGTACTAAAAGATTAGACCCAAGAAAATATAGAACTTCCAATCCAGTAAAAATCATAGCGAATTTGTTGATGATAACAATAGTCTCCAGAGGAACAAGGCAGAGTCGTGCTAGCAGAGGAAGCATGTGGGCTGAAAAGAGCCAAATCTGCTTCGTCTTCATGACACAGGAGCATAAAGTACACACCACCAGCTGACCTAAAATGGGGAATAGAATGCATTTAGAGTATTTGGTATCCACAAAATAAAAACAAAAAACGCTGTTGATAAGGATGACACAGCTTTTGAAGAAATGTAACTTCAAAGCTCTCTTAGATAAATCAAATTTTAACTTCATCTGACCATAATTACAGATTCACACGTTCTGTGAATTTTAAATACTAATTCCCTAGAGCTGAGCTGAAAAAAGCAGCATTTAGTCTCCACTGCTCTTCATCACATTCCTGACAGCATGTATAGAATGGAAAAAGCTTTAAACAATGTCTAGTTCAATTATTATAATTTCAGTTGCTACTGTTTATATATAGCTACTTTTCCAAAGGTACTTAAAATTTAACAGTTCTAGTCTATAGGTGAAAGCATAAAATCCAAGAGATGTAGTAACTTGTCCAAGATTATACTACAGCAAGATTTGCTCTGAGATTTTTTGATCTTTAGTTATTTTAAGAGGATCGATCACACAAGCCTTCTCAAATAACTCAATCCTAAAAGTTAAAACTGGAAAGTCTAAACAAATTCTTCTCACAGAGGATCATACATGATCATTATAGAAAAGGGTAGGGTAGAGTGTAGTGGCGTCATCATAGCTCATTGCAGCCTCAACCTCCTGGGCTAGAACAATCCTCCTGCCTCAGCCTTCCAAGTAGCTGGGACTATAGGCATGCGCTACCACACCTACCTAATTTTTTCATTTTTTTTGTAGAGATGAGCTCTTGCTCTTGCTCAGGCTGGTATCAAACTCCTGAGCTCAAGTGATCCTCCTGAGTTGGCCTCCCAAAGTGCTAGGATTACAGGCATGAGCCACCATGCCCAGCCCAAAATCTTTTACATATTTAGTTCTGTGTGGGAATTTGCTATTTTTTTTTAGTGGTCTATTCTGATAACCGTACCACCCTGTTCCACTTCATTGGACAAGTCTCTTCTCATTTCTCTTTTCAGAATTTCTTGGATATTCTTAAACACATTATTTTCCAGACTAAGAATTATTTAGTCAAATTCTCTTCCTTCTTACCAATGAAAAGCAAAACAAAACTTTGGGATTTCTGTTTCTGTTCTATTCATATACAGAATGAGTTATCCCTAATCTGAAAATCTAAAATCCAAAACGCTTCAAAATGGGACATGTTCAAAGAAAATGCTCATTGAGGATTCTGGATTTTCAGATTAGGGATGTTCAACCAGTAATATAATCCAAATTTTCCAAAATCAAAAAAAATCTGAAATCCAAAACATTTCTGATCCCAAGTATTTCAGATAAGGCACACTCAATCTGTAATTGTTAGAAGAATCCAAAAATGGAAACCATTTTCACACAAGACTAAACATTTATAACAATCTATGAAGGTATTTTCTCCCACAAAGTATTAATTTTAGCCTTTAGAGAAATGATATTCAAATAAGGTGAAAAATATTTTCATAATGACATAAAAAAGAAAACTTCATAATAATAAAGAAAACAAGAGAACAGACCACCAAATGAGATATGCCACCATCATTTTGGAAGATAGAAAACACAGGTATGAGGCAACTCCCTGTGGTTTTAGCCAGGCCACTACTCTTTCCCCAACCCGGAGAGGAAGACTGAAGTTTGTTCACAGAAGATGTTGAAACTGAGGCTGCTGGTACTATACATAACCCATGACAGAGGTGAAGTGCCCAAATGAAAACAGGAGTTTAAAAATAAGGCTGCACCCTGAAATATGAGATCCCTCCAGACCTGTGAACACTACTGCTAAGTTCGTCATCACTCCAATCTAGCCACTGCCACCACCCTCTTTCTATAGGGGACAGAAAGACTGCTCATGGAGGAAACTGACCAGTCCAAGTAAAAATATCTACAGTAACTGACACTTTGGGGTCCCTCCCACAGCCAGTCCCACTTCACCACTCACACCAGTTGGAAGCCCCAGAGATTCCAATCAACAACTGAATGAAATCCTTTTAATGTAAGTGATCAGTCTAGGACCCTCCCCCTACCCGATATTTGAGTAAAATTTATGGCTTAATCAATTTCAGATGTATTGATATTTATAATTTGGTTTTTAAAAATATGTCTAGGTGATTCTAATCCAGGCTTCAAAAATACTACTCTCTCATGAAAGACAAAGACTAAAACAACCAAATAGAAAAAAATCTCAGGAGAAATGGAGAGAATACGAGGAGTAAAAGAAAGCCTCAACAAATCACAACAGTTTCAAAAAGATGATATACCTGAGAAATTAAAAATAGACTTCCATAATATTACAAAAAATGCATTCAATGAAAACAAATAAGGTCTTGGATATGAGAAAAAATATGTAACAAAAATAAAAGTGCAACAAAAGGGCTGGAAAATAAAGTTGGGAAATCTCAGAAAGGAAAGCAAAAAGACTGCAAAAAAAAAGAGAGAGAGAGAGAACGAGCACAGAATAGAAAGAAAATACAACAGAAAGAAATTTAGGGTCTCAATGTAGGAGATCCATACCCTATTAACTGAATTTTCAGAAAGGGACAAAAGAGAAAAGTGCAGGGAAAAAATGATCATGAGTTGAAAGAAGAGACCTCTGAGGAATGACACCTGAGAGTGGGGAAGGGTGGCACAAGGGAGAGATCTTTAACATAAAATTGTCTTATTTTGTAACTTTTAAAAATACATGTATTTCTTTGATTAAAAAATTAAATATTAGATAGTTAAAACTCTGAAACAAAGTGTTTGGAAGAAATGCTTTAATACTAGGAAAGATTAGGAGCATTCATTCTGGCATATCTTACTTTCACTGTGCTCACAGCTGATATTTAAATGTCCTTTTTCAGCATGATGCAAACTTCCTCTAAGCTCTGAAAATTCCCCTAAGTCTGTGCCAGCACATGCAGTGCTCAGCTCTGGGGTTACAGGCTCCATTTATTCTCTTGCCTAGAAGAATATGACTCATAATGATATATTCTCTTTCATTCATCCTGCTTAGGTGAAAGCAGGAAGGAGTCATATTGTTAGTGGAATCTTCCCTGTAGCTCCAAAAGAATAAGTTGTTTGTTTTTTGATTTGACTATTTCAACTTTTAATTCCAAATAAATTAAAATCACAACTCTTTGGATTTCAGGATTCTACTATTAGAAATATCTCCAAGAAGTCTGCAACCCTAAAAAATCATGGTACATTCAAATTACTTAGCTTTTCATAACAAGTTTGTCATTGAAATGAAGAAAAGGAGTCGAAGTTACTTTAAATCAAAGTTGGAAAAAAACATGCTATTAATAGTGTATGGAAGCCAGGTACAGTGGCTCACGCCTGTAATCCCAGCACTCTGGGAGGCCGAGGCAGGAGGATTGCTCGAGGTCAGGAGTTCAAAACCAGCCTGAGCAAGAGTAAGATCCCTTCTCTACTAAAAACAGAAAGAAATTAGCTGGACAACTAAAATATATAGAAAAAATCAGCCGGTCATAATGGAGCATGCCTGTAGTCCCAGCTACTCGGGAGGCTGAGGCAGAAGGATTGCTTAAGCCCAGGAGTTTGAGGTTGCTGTGAGCTAGGCTAACCCCGGCAACACAGCGAGACTCTGTCTCAAAAAAAAAAAAAAAATAGTGTATGGATTTTGTTTTACTTCCAATTAATTGGATCTCAGTTGAGTAAACAGAGGACCATATCCACTGGTAAGAACAGTTTAAGGAAATATGTTTCATATTTATATGAAGTGCATCCATCACAAAATAAAATTTTATAAGCTTTCTAACCTAGCAAATACTTTCATAATTGAATGTTATCATTATTAAATACACCAACTCACAGGACAGAGTCATAAAGCAACATTATTTTTTGTCTCCTGCTGCCTTTTAAAATCTACTCTGTGGAGATTAGTTGTTTTCCTGCCCCTAGCTGAAATCTAAGGCAAGTCCCATAACTTTTCTAATCTAGGTTAGGTTATAGTCTTTAATAATAACCAAAACTTTGAAACTGATTTAAAGTTGAGAATTCTCCCTGACTCTAGCTCAGGCCTCCTATGGAACTACAGACAGAAAACTTGTAATTGGGAGAGGGGGTGGATGGCTTCTTGCTCTTTTTTGACCTATCACACCATCTCCCTCTCTCCCTGACTCATCCAGGATTGGAGTAGGTAGGGAAGTAGGAGAGGGAGGGAAAAAGGCAAGTTCCTACTTGACTATACTCTTATAATAAGGTGGTGTTGGTGTTTCCTAAATTTGAGGCATTTGTTAATAAAACTGATCTCTTTTCTCCTGGGCATTTTTACAGGTTCTTCTGAGATTGTTCCTATCACTGTGGATCTCTCAACTGCAGGACCCGCCTTGGTACTTGGTATGCACCCTCCTCTAGTTGTTTTTGGTTCTTTCCTCAGCTCCTGGGAAACTGGAAGGTCAATCCCTGTTGAGGTCTTCTCATCCCTCTTAAGGGCCTTCTTGAAGAGGACCTAAGAAAATTCCACAAACTTCTGGGGCCCTTTTCTAGTTCACAGGAAATTTACATCCTTTGCCTCTACAAATCAGAAGATACAGGAAAACCCTACAAGGCATTTTCACTTCCCAGTCAAAAAAACTCAACAGGCAGCCAGACCATTGCTAGCCCTTTATATGAGATTAGAATTATGATATTATGAGCCATATATGTAATTTTAAATTTTCTAGCAGCCTCATTTCAAAAAGTAAAAAGAAACGGGTGAAATTAATTATATATATATCCTAATATATCCCAAATATTATCATATAGACATTCAATCTACATTAAAATTTAACAAGACATTTTGTAACCTTTTTTTATACCAGAAATTGAGTGTGGGCTTTACATGTATCGCATACCTTAATTTGGACTAGCCATATTTCAAATGCTCAATAGCCACATGTGATGAGTTTTAGACAGAGCAACTTTAGATTTTGCAGGCCTGAATCAGACCCCAGTTTACAGTATCCTCCACAATACCACAGAAGACATTTAACTCTCCAAATGGTCCACTACTGAATCCTTTAGATCTAAGGACTGGGGAGGTATTTCAGAAAAAAGAGCTCTCTCTGAAGAAATCCTCCTTCAATCTCCAGTAATCAACCTTTTAATACCTTCTACATGGGTGAGTTTAGGAGTCACCAAACAGGTTTTCTCTCACTTCGTTTTCTGCACCTTTGGCATGATAGGGTCCACCTCACTTTGGACTGTATCTACAGTGTTTTTAGGTTTTAGCATGCTTCTATTTTTAACATTCTGCTACCGGAATATTTCAATTGTATCTCAAGTTCTTGACGTTTCTGGCAATTTAGACAATAGGGAGATGGCTTTCAATAACCACTAAGTAAATTTAAGATACTACATATTTCATTTTAATCTTTCAAAGTAATAATCAGCAATTTAAAAATTAATCTTCCCAAATATTCAAAATACCCTTAAAAAACCAAGCAACTATCAACTATGTACAATACAATTATAAATACATAAAATAAACACCTGTGCATGGGAAAAAAGATTAAGAAACTATAACATTAAACAATGACTACATGTGGAAAGTCATCATGAAACACTTTTGAGTTTTCCAATTTTTTTTAAGTGAGTATGCACCAATTTTATAAGATAGTAACACTGGTTGGTTCCTACCTATACTTTTTTTTTTTTTTTTTTTTGACACAGAGTCTTGCTCTGTCACCCTGGCTAGAGTGCGGTGGCATCATCATACTCACTGCAACTTCAAACTCCTGGGCTCAAGCAATCCTTCTGCCTCAGTCTCCTGAGTAACTGGGACTACAGGCATGCACCACCATGCCTGGCTAATTTTTTTTCTATTTTTAGTAGAGGGTCTCACTCTTGCTCAAGCTGGTCTCAAACTCCTGAGCTCAAGCGATTCTCCCACCTCAGCCTTCCAGAGTGCTAGCATTACAGGCGTGAGCCACCATGCCCGGCCTCCTACCTACACTTTTAATTCTTTTATACTTACCTATTAAGGCTGTGGTAAACCGATTCATAGAGAGAGGTTCTAAATACATTGGTCCTTCATAGGCGAACTCCAGTTCACTCCTAACATAGTCCCTATGTAAGAAAATTGATAAGAATGTATTAGATACATTTCAAGCGCATACCAGGGAGAGAAGCTGCTAGATCATCGTATCCTTATAAAAGCATATTATGTTAATGATACCCCTTTTCCACATATAAGAAAAAATTTAGGAATAAAGAATTATATAGAGATGGCCTTTGTCTAGGTCTTCCACACACAAGAAACAGATGCAATTAATTGGAGCTGCATTTTATTATGCAGAGAAGGCTGCCAATGCTCTACTTTACAGAATTTTCTTTCTTTCCAGGGCCTTATTGAATATTTTATGCCCAGGAAAAAGCCAGTTAAGATGCCATCTCTCAGCCCTTCTACTTAACTGATGATATCGCAGTGACATCACACCAAATATGCCCCCTTTTGGCTCTCTTCCACTACCACCAACCTGCTCTCATTTTATTTCCCCCAAAGTTTTATCTCCAATGATATTTCATTAGTCACAGGTAAAACCACAAACTAGTTATAAAACTGGATCACAGCAGGACAATCCCTAAAAATTGTCATTTTCAACTTTATAGGGAATCTATGATAAGAATTTTAATATTTAAGTAGGCTACATATTTATTTTCAAACAAATTTTAGATCAAATAAAATAATCCTTCTTCAATTTAATTCATTTAATGTGATTATTGAGAAATATTAAGCTTTAGTAATCAAAGACCCTTATTCTCTGAGAAAACATAGGTGGGAAGCACAAAGAGAATTTATTTATCAGTAAGTTAAGGGGCAGCACTGGAAGATAGCTGTCTTAAGTTCTTTTGGCATCAAACAAGGGACATTTGTGTAAAAAAAATTGTTCCCACTTTTCTTCAACTACTGAATGCCTTATTCTTTGTATTTTAAAACAATTTGAATATTTCAAGTATTTCCAAACAAACTCATATGGCTGTATTTACTTTTTCCATGAAATTACTTCCCATTAGGCAATCAAGTTGAATTCCTTTAGCATAGCACAGCATAGCTGAACAAGGAAATACCCTTACATAATCACCCAAAAGGGTACTGCCAAAAAAAAAAAAAACAACAAAATTTGAAACTAAAATAAAATTTTTTAAAAAATTAGAACAGTTTGGGGATGGTTATAAAAATCAATGACTAACTAAGCTCCATGGGTGATCTAGCAATTCTCCTTTATTGCTAACTAGCTATGGTGATTATTTCTAACACATACTGTATTAATAGTCTCTTTCTATTGTAAGAGAAAGCCAGATTCTCAAGAATAATCTTAATGCAATGGTTGTCAGCCAAGGGCAATTTTTCCCCTAAAGGAACATTTTACAATGTCAGGAAACATTTTTGGTTGTCACAACTGGGGACGGGAGGGTGCTGCTGGTACCTAGTGGGTAAAGGTCAAGGATGCTACTAAACATTTTACAATGCACAGGATAGCCCTCCAGAACAAAAATGATCCAGTATACAACATGTCCACTGTGCAGCGGTTGAGCAACCTTGTCTGAATGTAGAAAGGCACACAAATGTTATATGCGCAAATGACACATAAATATCTGATTATGTAAGTAAATATCAATGTAATCATTTTACAAAATTTTAGGATAGAAAACTAAAGAATTAAGAGGATTATAAAGTTTAAAATAAAATGTACACATAAATACCATTAATATCTACAAATTCTTTGAAAATGCTATTAAGAAATAAATTTATGGGGGTAGGGGGTAATCCCACGTCTGAGCGAAGTGGTGGGCACTGTGGAGAGGTGGGACATGCTTGAAAAGTAGTTGGGGAGCAGAATTAGGGGTCTCAATAGGGGAAAGGAATTCCTGTAAAACTGATTTATGTGATTAACTGTACACCTCGGTAAATTCACTGAAAATCATTTAATTGTACACTTAATATGGAGTAAAGGCATGATATGTAAAAAAAAAAAAAAAAGAATAAAATTTGACCCAGCATTAAAAAAAAAAAGAAATACAGAAATTTATAATTAAAAGAGATATAACTCTAAGTTCCAAGGTCTCTAAAGCCCAATAATTTCTTTTCGGCCATAGCATATTCCTCTCCAGCAAAAACAGTTTAAACAGGGGCCAGGGAAAATCCATGAAGACAGAAAGCAGATTAGTGGTTGGCAGGGGCTGCTGCATGGGTACTGAGTTTTATTTTGGGATGATGAAACTGTTTTGGATTTAGATGAAAGTAACAGTTGCACAACATTATCAATGGACTATATGCCAATGAACTGTTCAGTTTAAAATGGTTAATTTTATGTTATGTGGATTCACCTAAAGAAGTTGGGGAGGCCAGCTACAAGAGCACTATCCCTAAGAGGAAAGCCACAGCATGCATGGCCCACAACGGCCTCAGTCCCAAGGAGCTCTTTTAATGAGAAGCAAGAAAAAACAGCAGAGTTGGGTTTTCTTTCTGCTGTTTGGTTTTGTCATCACATTATTAATATTTTATAATAAAACTCAGCAAACTCAACATTATACTAGAATTTCTTATTGCTGAGACATTCATTGTTTGCATTCACAGCCTACTTTAGTTTACCCTCTTTTTAAAAACTCCTTTGTCTTTCTATAGAGGTTCTTACCTTAAATGCTAATTTCACATAATTTCTAGGAAAAATTATTCTCTGTATGTTTTTAACTCAAAAAGCAATTATTGTATAGTACTATGTTGCTAGCACTCTGCTAGGCCCAACAAATACTGCTGTAGGCAATACACAGTTCCTACTAGCATGAATCTTGCAAACAGGGAAGGGAGACAAATACTTATCTCTAAGATTATTGAATTATGATTGTGCTAAGTCCTAGAAGAAAAAAATGGAATGCTGTGAGGACTTTAAAGTTTTTAAAAATATTTTTAAGTTTATACCTGTATTTAAAAATTGTGTCTTTTAGTCTCCTCACTTCTAGGTTCTGACTTTTTTATCTAACTAGTTCTTTTACTTCTTTCATCTTAAATATCACTTATTTTACCTCAATGTATTTTATAGGGTTATTAGAAAAGGTTTTAACTTAACTATTTCCTTTTCTTTTATCTAACCCTATAATTCCATTCCTTTATTTTTGAAAGTCTCAACTTTCTAAATCTTTTCATATTTTCCTTTTAATTCTTTTTTACTCTCTCTGTATTCATTACTTTGTGATTTGCTATGATTGTAGGACACTAAGGGAGATCTGCATTCCACAATAATCAATACTGAGCCCCAATGACAACACCCTTATGTTAAGCAATCTCCTCCCACTAGCTGTCTTATTTTGTCCTCCTCTATAATCCTAGGAATTGCTCTACCCTCAGACTGCACCCCACCCATTCCTATCTAACCTGAGACTTTGTACCAATCATCCTACCCTCAAAATTAATATCTTCCCTAGGCCTCTGAGAACCTTTTCCCCTTTGCTCTATTCGTCTTTCTCAAAACAGTCCTATAGAATCCTCTCTGTTTGGCTGACTTGCCAATAAGCCCTAACTCGTAAAGACAGTCAGACACAGAAAGCCTGCAGACTCCCTCATTGGGCCAGCTGAGCTTAGCTTGCTAGAGCCAAGGCAGTGGTTTTGGGGAGAGCTAAACTACCTAGTATGCCACATAGCCACTATAGAGCTGTCTCTTCTGAAAGGCGAATCTGGGCATTCCATCCCAAATTGTAGAGAAGAACTGAAATAAGAATCAATGTTAACAAAGATCTCTGTATCTAACTTATGCACAACTTGGGAGCATCTCATGCTGGCAATGAAAACTCTTGGTTACTCAGTCCCAACGGAGAGAGTCATTCACAACATAAAAAAAACAAGACAAGGCCGGTCGCGGTGGCTCACGCCTGTAATCCTAGCACTCTGGGAGGCCAAGGCGGGAGGATCGCTCAAGGTCAGGAGTTCAAAACCAGCCTGAGCAAGAGCGAGACCTCGTCTCTACTATAAAATAGAAAGAAAATAATTGGCCAACTAAAAATATATACAAAAAATTAGCCGGGCTTGGTGGCGCATGCCTGTAGTCCCAGCTACTTGGGAGGCTGAGGCAATAGGATTGCTTGAGCCCAGGAGTTTGAGGTTGCTGTGAGCTAGGCTGACGCCACGGCACTCACTCTAGCCCGGGCAACAGAGTGAGACTCTGTCTCAAAAAAAAA
>CAUYRT010067368.1:0-25618 GCA_963574885.1 Lepilemur ruficaudatus | reverse complement strand
CCCTCCAATCAGAGCCTCAAGCTTGACCATCCCCCAGATGGTGCACATCGCACTCATTATGTATGTATATACCCATCCCCTCCTCCCCCCTCCTGTCTGCCCAACACCCAATAAATGTTGTTCCTGTGTGTCCACTTAGTTGTTGATCAGCTAATACCAATTGGCTGGTGAGTACATGTGGTGCCTGTCCATCCATTCTTGGGATATTTCACTTAGTAGAACGGGTTTCAGCTCCATCCAGGAAAATACAAGAGGTGGTATATCACCATTGCTTCTTATGGCTGAATAGTACTCCATGGTATACATATACCACATTTTATTAATCCACTCGTGTATTGATGGGCACTTGGGTTGTTTCCACAACTTTGCACTTGTGAATTGTGCTGCTATAAACATTCGAGTGCAGGGGTTAAAAGTAAAACTTATGTACACTGAAATGTATCATGTGGTATTTGACAGGTGCATACACTTACATAACCCAAACACCCATAAAGATATAGAGCATTACTGTCACCCCAGAAAGTGTCCCTTCCCAGTCAGTCACCATATGTACTCCTCAGAGGCAGCCACTGTTCTGATATTATTTTCTTCCATAGATTAGGTTATTTTTTGTGTTCTAGAATTTCACATAAATGGAATCATACAGTATGTGCAAGACTTCTTTGACTTAGCATAATCTTTTAGAGATTCAGCCATATTGTCCCATGTATCAGCGGTTTACTCCTTTTTATTGCTGAGCACTATTCCCTTGTATGGATGGACTACAGTTTGCTTATCCCTTCTCTTGTTGATGGACATCTGAGCTGTGTTCTGGTTTTTGGCTATTATGAGTAAAGCTACTGTGACCATTCTTGTAAAAAGCTTTGTAGAAATATGCTTTCATTTCTTTGGGTAAATACTTAGGAATGAAATTGTTGGTATGCCTGTAATTTTTCAAATTGAACCTAGCTATTAAAAAAGGTTATTTTTAATCACGCTTATCGCTGGGACTACATTTCATTTTTAACTTATTCTTTTTTTCCATTTCCATTTGCCACCATCCTAGGCCAGGTGATCATACTTCATTTTTAAATTATGACAGTTTAGCAGGTTCTCTTGCCTCTAATTGCTTCCCCACTTCAATCCATCCAGCACAAGACTTACTGTGTGGTTTCAAGGCCATCCACCTGGCCTTGTTTCTTAACCCTTCTCAGCATAAACCCTATATGGGCAATGAACACACATATATGTGCCTTCCTGCATGTTTCTGTCTTCATGCTTTTGCTCATACTACTCCAAGCCTAGAATATTCTTTATCCCCTCCATCTCCCCAAATCTTTGGAGTTCTTAAAGTCCAGCTCAGTTTTTGAGCTCCTTGTGGGCAAGGAGCATGTCTAATACTATACTTCTTTTATATTCTAATCAGTACTTATCATAGTGCTGGGAACATAATAGACATTTAGTCAGCATATACTAATTTGGTTGCCTGATACTGATGATTACAAATGAACCTGGTTTTTCAGAATGTATTTTCAGTAATGTATTTCAGTAATGCCCATTTAGGCTTTATTTTTGAAGAACTATTGGATGCAATAGTTTTAAAAACATTTATTATAATGATATAGTTCCAAACTCTATGAAATATGTGTAACAATGAGAAGAATGTGTTCTAATATGTTTTATAATTACATTGTAGCAAAACCACAACTATCTCATACCCCTAGAGAATGAGAGTCATTTATGGTATGTGTGCATTCCAAACAGTGGAAGGCACATTGCCAACTCTTTTATTTTCCTTTGTAATGGAATGCTGTAAAATGTACTACACATGTTATGTACCTTCCCTCTTAAATCAGTGTGCTGCATTGTAGCAGCAGATGTACATAGTGGTAGTGGTGGATGCACGTAGTCGTAGTATGAGGCTTTGGGCTGAGAATCTTAGATTGTCCCTCCATACATTGAATGCTTCCCCATATGCTGAACCACACTGGTTGTATATGCTTACCGTGACACACTGATGCCTTTTGGGATACAGTTTTGAGATACAGGCTTGCTTCCTTGGAGAGCTGAGCGTCTATCTTCAGTCTTTTGAACTTGAACTCTCTTCTCAGTTGTCAGTATATTTGCAGTACTCTACCCAAAACACTATTTATAATTTCTGTTGATCACTGCTGCTGTAGTCTTTCTTCATTTCACTGCTGGTCCCATCACACCAGTATGTGTACTCAATGATTCCTTCCCTCTTGCATTATCTATTTACTCTTTTTTTCTTCATCATTATCCTATCACTTCTCCCAGACTTTCCATTTTATATAAAAACACTCTCCCCTTACATACCCTGGCAGGCAGTGAACGTACTTCTTTCTTTTTGCACATTGAACTGATCGGAGTGTTGAATAAAATCTTTAGGTGCGTTGCCACTTCTCCACGCTGCTCTGGTATTGCTGGGGGAATACAGGCTCTCTCCTTCTTTTTTTTCTTTCCTGCCAAACTTTTTGTTTGTTCCATGTATTATATTAGAAGGATATACTTTGTTCCACAGTAGAATCAGATCTGGAATATAATGTGGCATTCATTTACCAATGAGTTTTAACTGTGAAATACCATGTGGCACAAGAATGATTTTTATCTTGGTAGTATCATGGTAGCAGAAATGTGGAGGGGACCATGTGTCATTCTGGTCATGATTTTATATTGTTTACTGATGAAATAAGTCTAAAGATATGTGTATATACACCTTTAATAATTAATTATTCTCATCAGTTTACTCTTAGCTCATCTCTTGATTTATAGGTCCCAAGGAATCCTGATATCCCCAATCCAGCTCTGGCTCAAAGGGAAGAGCAAAAAAAGATTGATGGAGCTGAACCTCTTACAGCAGAAGAGACTGAAGAAAAGGAAAAACTTCTCACACAAGTAAAATGTTTTCAGTGGCTGAAATACTTCTAGTCAACCAGTAGAAAAAAAGAAAATACAGACTGCATTACTTTTTATTGTATGGGCCTAGTATCCTGATTTGACACACCAACAAAACTCAGGGTTATTTTGTAAATGCACATTTAGACCAAATAACCCTATTTTTAAAAATCCCTTTTATAGAATTAGTACTCTTTTAGAAATACTGGAAAATACATATATGTAAAGTAAAAATGTCAAGTATCAGAAATATCACATGCATTTTACCAATTATAATAAGGTTGGTGAATTCACATTTGAATCCTGAGAGACGATACTTCTTAACATACTCTCAAAAATTTAAATTTCTTTTGTTTATTGATGTGAATTGTCCCCTGAAGTTATACTCTACTAATCTTTTATTTATGGAATAATTTCATAATTTTCACAATTCTTTTTATCGTTTCTTAGAACTTTCATACAATGAGAGATTTCTGAAACTGTGAAAGGTGATCATTGTATAATTAAAAGCTAATAGTTATTAAGTCGGAAAGGTTTCCATTTGAACAAAATGTTAATGCTTTCAAGTCATTGTTGCTTTAATGAATTTTATGAGTTTTATACATTATACTTCCAAAATAAACTGTAGAAGATATAAAAAATTTCACCATGAAAGACCCCTGCAAAGTAATAAAAAGATGTACTGTATGACACCGCCTTAATGTAGAAGGTTGCCAGCAAGATTTATTCAACAATTTTATGAACAATGTGCAAGGCACAGTAGAAATTCTCCACATTAATTATTGAAAGATAGTTTTTATATTTATGTGTTATTATATAGTTTTTTTCCTTGTTATAACATGTAATTTTGTTGAATGAATTTTTGCAAATTACATTCATAGGTTTTTGAGCCAAATGCCTGGAAGTCATAAAGTTTAGTTTGCAAATATAATTGCGGTTGGTTGAACACTAGGACTTAGCACAGAATAAAATAAAACATTTAAATATTCATGTTTTATTTTCAAGGTTTATTTCATGAGCACAAAAATAAAGTTATGGGCCAGGTGCGGTGGCTCACGCCTATAATCCTAGCACTCTGGGAGGCCAAGGTGGGAGGATCGCTCAAGGTCAGGAGTTCAAAACCAGCCTGAGCAAGAGTGAGACCCCGTCTCTACTAAAAATAGAAAGAAATTAATTGGCCAACTAAAAATACATAGAAAAAATTAGCTGGGCATGGTGGCGCGTGCCTGTAGTCCCAGCTACTCGGGAGGCTGAGGGAGAAGGATCACTTGAGCCCGGGAGTTTGAGGTTGCTGTGAGCTAGGCTGATGCCACGGCACTCTAGCCCAGGCAACAGAGTGAGACTCTGTCTCAAAAAAAAATAAATAAATAAAAAGTTATGGCCTTAGAATGCTACATGGCTTATAGTATATTGTGCATGTACAGTATAATGTGAATATACAGTCTCAACTGAAATAATGCTATAGATTGTAATGAGAAGTATAATTAATTCTTTTGCCTCTCCTAGTAGTTGAATTCCCTTTTAATTGCCTTTCTCTGCTGCCTTAAATAATTTTTCCAAAAATTGTGGCAGTACAAAGGAACAAAATACGGGGTCGTCTGAAACCTTGATCAACTAAAAGCTAGAGTTTTGCAATGTCTTAGATTATCACATTTTTATGGGTTGGGGAATGAGGGGTGGAAAACAAATTCTTGGTCTTATGATTTCACAGACATGCTAGTAATGCCATAGAGATTTAAAACATTGGCTAAACGGCTCTATATTTTAGTAAAGAAATTGAGTCAGCCCAATAATGTTCCATTTATAGAAATTCTATTTATGAATACAATTTAGAACAGAAATGACTTATTCACAGTAGTTTGGAATGATATAAAGAGCTACAGAACAGTTTTTTTGCATTCTTTTTTGATTATTCCTCAGTATTTTGATTTAATACATCTACATTCCTCTGTTTTAATTTACACGGGAACAGATCTGTGAAAAAAATTATTGAAATTAGTGAAGTACTGGAATATCAGGACTTCAGCATTTATATTAGCAGTTTTTTAATACATTTGTATTTTAATGTAGTAGGCATCTATAAATATGGAATTTAAAAACTTTACAATGTCTTAGAACTGTAACTCAACTTTAAGTACTTGGAGAAGATTATATTCTCTTTGTAATAGAGAAGCAGTTGTTTCTTTTCTCTTTTCTCTCCTCCCCTCTCCTCCCCTCCCCTCCCCTCCCCTCTCCTCTCCTCTCCTCCTTTCTCCTCTCCCCTTCTCTCTCTCTCTCTCTGTTTTGTTACTGTCTTTAATACTTTGTTCCCAGGCTGCCTGTCCTGGACGGATTGGTGTACAGGGGAAGTGGCAAGTCAGTCACAAGGGTCAAGAGAGGCCTGAAGGGCAGGCCAGAAGGTAGGGTCAAGAGAGCAGCAAGATGGTCAGTGTGTGTGTGGACAGAGGGTGTGGGGGTTTCTGACCTGGGTTTGGAGAACACAGGCACTAATCAGGCAAAACTGCCACCTCCTCAGCAGGAGGGTAGCCAGGCAGCCATCAGTCCTTCCTCCAGATCCACACAGCCCAGCCTCCCTGGGCAGGGTCACTAGGGCAGCTTCTCAGTCCCTCACCCTGGCTTCTTTAACGTTCTGTGGGATCCTGGCCACTCACCACAGCTCCTGCCCTTGGTCCCATTTGTAATACTTCCAGTCTTCTCAGGTACCCACCCTCTTCCTCATCACGCCTGTTCCATTCCTGGTTGAGGCCTTTTCCTGGGTCTCCTGGTGCTCTGTCCCCATCCACTCTGCTTATGGGACTGCCTTGCCAGGGCCAGTGAGTGTAATGCCCAGATGGCAGCCCGGATCTCTGATTCCTCATCCTTGGCTCTTTCTGCCCCTCAGTATTGCCTGCCTTTGCTTCCCAAAGAACTGCCTATTGGCCACAAATGGTGCTTTTATAAGAGGTAGCCTGAGATTCATTAGTCCAAGACAAGCAGAAGTGATGCTAATCTGATAAAAAGTGTTTTCTGTTTGTTTTGTTTTGTTATCTGTTGATTTGAAATCGTACTGGAATTGGGACATCGCTTTTCCTGTTTCCAGATACATTTTTGGAGCCCATGATTTAACTGAGATCTTCTATGATACATTTACATTAAGAAGGTTTTTAACCTCGGATGAGGCTTAGAACACACATAAAAGGGAGATCAGGGGCACCAAGGAGCCCTCAGTTTCCCCCTCCCCCAATCAGCCCCAAAACCCCTGCCATTCTTCCAGGAAAGGAGAGACTAAGGACTCAGCAAAAACCTTTGAACTGCTAAAGCCCAGTGCCTTTGGTATGTTCCATTCCCGCGTCCTCCCTCTTGTGCAGCAAAGTGTGCACATTTGTGGCATCCTGGATCTGTATATTCTGAATGTATTTCTCTTACTAAGTCAAAAAGTTTGGCTTCAAAGATGCCATTTGATTGGCTGTTTCTGTGTTGTTTTTTTCTTCCACTGAGACATACCCCACCAGGGCATAATTTTACATTGTTTCTCATTGTATCTCTGGTTCTAGAAGAGGATCTAGAACATCAAAGGTGCTCAACAAATATTTGTGAAATAAATGCATGAATGATGGCTCCAACTCTTAGGTTCTGGATTTCTGTAATCACAATAAGAGGCAAAAGGGCAAAGTCCACCTGGGCTGTGTCCATCCCTTCATCACCAGTGTCGTGAAACTGCAAATCTTGAGACCCCATGTCTCCTCATTGCCCTTGGAGATGATTCCTACCTCCTTACTGTCCTTGCTTTTTTGCCTTGTTTTTCTTTCCCTTCTTGCATGTCTTTAACTCTCCTACTAATAACACAAGTGACCCCATTTCCTCTGCTGTTTCCAAACCACTATCCATGCCATTTTCCCTTCCATTTGTCTCTGGTGAAGAAAAAAAAAAATCCTCCCAGAAATGTGACTCAGAAGTAATCAACGTAAATGTCATCCAAGGCCATGGGGAATTTCTCGGCCATGAGTCACATCCCCTGTGCTGAGAACCTGGGTTTTAGTTAAGGCAGAAAATTTCAAAACTGACACCCGGAGACATCTCCTTCCTCCCCAGCCGCATGCCCATTGGCTGCAGGAATTTCTCCTTGTCCCTCTTTGTTGTGGCCGCCCTTGGCCACATCAGGTGAAGGCTTGCTGCCCTTCCCAGCCAGGCTCCAGGGCTGTCGCAATGGACTTGAGTGCCCAGGCAGGAAGTACGGGGCTGCGCCGCCTCTCCAGCAGCTGTGGCTGCCAGTTGAGGACTGGGAGACGCAACCCACAGCCAGGCTTCACCGTAGGCTCAGGGCCAGGGCACCTCAGATTTTCCACGCTAGCTGGAAACAGGATATGAAAGGTACAGGTTAGGAAGAGCCATGCTGCTGAGTTCAAAGGCCTCATTCATGAAGTTCCTTTTTTTTAAAAAAAGATCTTTCAGCATTTAGATTGCTCTGATTTCTTTGTTCTTTCTCTTTTCCACTCAAGTTTGTAGAGCAGGTCCCAGTGCATGAATTTGAAAATAAGAAAGAAAGCAGGGGGGAAGGGGGAAAAGTTCATCAAAACATACACAAAGGTGACACTCATACATGTGCTGCCAAAATGGAAGGGAACTAAGTCTGTATCCACACTTAACAGGCAGTGACAAGTTGAGAAATTGTTATCCAGGTCATGTGAAGGTCACTGACAAGGTTTTCAGGTATCCAGTAGGTAGGAAAATGACTGGAGCAGACTGAACTTCTAGCAACCTTGAATGAGAGAAGCAGAACAGTACAGGATTGAACGTGTGGGCTTAGAGCCAATCTGTTTGGGTGTTCAAATTATAGAAAGCAAAAGAAATAACCCACACAAGAAGGAATGGTCCTGGCATTTGATGGGCCCTCAACAAATACTGGTGGAATGAATGAATGAATGCATGAAGTGCTTCTCAGAGGTGCTCACTGAATGGCAACAGCAGCAGTCATGCCTGAGCCCAATGTTGGAATCCCTTCCTGTCACTCAGCTTGAGTCTGACTGGCAGCTGTTGGGACACCACTGGACCAGGGGAAAGAGAAGGCTCAGCTACACCCAGAGCATCTGCTCTCCAGGTGAGCAAGGCTGGAGATACAACCACAATGGCCATGACAAGGACAGTGAAGAGTCACTGTCTTCAGAAAGGGCATTATCTATCTAAATGGGTACAAATTGAGCCTGACTTCCTGCAAAAGAAAGATCCCAGCTGCTCTGCCTGGGGACATCCTCGGCCAGCACCAGGGGATGAAGGAACAATTTTCCTTTATCCTGTGCCTGCAGCACAGCATGGCACAGGCAGAACCTCCCATTTTCATGGACAGACCTGGAAATTTAAGTTGCCCACTACCTGAATATGGTTAATTCCTAAGTCAAAACGTAGCAGAAAGTCGGAACTGAGAGAGAATTTGAACATTACCCAGGCAAGCCTGCCTTCACTGAGACCCTGCATTACTCAAAAAACCTACTCCAAACTACTTTAAGCAACAGAAGACAATTTCCCAGCTCATAAAACCAAACTTGCAGAAGATGGGGGTAGAACTGGCTTTGCGAGCTAGTAGGACCAGGGACTGAAACACAGTCAGAACTCTCACCGTAAGAGTATAAGTAGTTCCAGGCTCATGTCCAAGCTGTGGGACATTCCTCAGATTCAACTTGTTTCATCTGTATAATAAGAATATTAACTTTGCTATCTACCTTCCAGAACTATTATAATGATCAACTAAAAAAAATATGTGAATAGAGGTACCATATACAGTTGGCTATAACGCTTGATGATTTGAGCATAATTCAAGTTTATCACAGGCAGTTTCATCTGTGAGAAAAACTGTATTAACATAGGAAACTGCACCCAGCTGAACTGAGCTTTGCCGGGATTCACAAAATACACACATGCACATACCTCACTCATTCGCCCCACTGCCTGGTAAAGGTGTTATCCTAACTAGCCTACTTATCCTAGCCAAGTGTGTTATCCTACAAGGTTGTGTTTTGCTATTCTTTCACATTTGTGAACTTCTATTTTTTAAAAATGCTCATTCAACATCTCAAACATATCTAAGCATTCTGACTTAAAAACTCCAAGCAGGGCATGGACAAGGAAAGCCTTGTGTATTGAGGAGAAGCTTGAAGTAAAAAAAAAAGAATTTGAGAGAATCAAGAGAACATGTGATATCTCCCAAGCAACAGGGCATGGAAATAAAAGACATATCTATGGATGGAATAAGTTTAAGTGTTGATGAATCAATAAGAATAAGACCTGAAGAAACAGAAGAGATGGAACAATGAGCACTGTTGAGACTGAAGCCCAAACAGTGAAAAATGTCGGGGGAAAGGGGCAGCCTGTCTCACAGTGGCAAAGCACTATCTGTATACAAAGACCTCAATAGAATGCGCCAAATTCTGCAGAAGTGGCACCTTTTGTACGAGGAGTGGCCGGTTTGGTGGTTTCACATATCACTGCAATTTCCAAAGACTTCAGCTGTTGGGTGAAGCCCCAGGTGCAGATGAGAAAGCTGTGAATTTCCAGCAGGGATACACAAGTTAACCTAAGAAGAAAACAATACATTTTCAAATTTTCAATTTGATGAAGCAGGTATCTGTGATAAATGCAGGCTTCAAAGGGCCTACATTTCAAAGACAGAAAAACAAGCTTTAGGATTTTAAGGTAGCAAAAGACCAATAATTTCAATAACTTTCCTTGGTCACTTTATCAGGACACAAGCTGCAACCCTCCCAGGACCCACTTCCACAAGCAAACTTCAGGTCTTTTTAAAAGGTAAACTGCCATATCTTTTATAGTATTTACATATTTCATAATTACTTGACACACATAGCACTATGCTACCATTTTCATTAGGTTCCTCTTTTCTCATGTCACTGACATACCTACAGTTTAGGTACTGTACTTTGACCCTCGTCTCCTCTAAGCCCTGTGGGTTTTATTGTGTGATTTTGCATGGTGTAGCGAGTTTTAGGAATGTATATATCATGTTGAAGCACAACTGACTGTCCTGTAAGGTAATATATTAATATAAAAGTATGAGGGTGTTACTATTAATATCTGGATCTTTTGATTCCCATGCTTCCTCCTCAGCCATTGTTTGGCTACCACAGGCTACAGGTGTGAACCTATAAATTAAACTTGTCTCTCTCCTCTGGGCCCCAGGACCAGAACCTCTCAAACAACTCTTCACTCCTCAAGGCCCTCAGGGAAAAATCAAATTTCTTGAAAACTCTACACTATGCAGCTACTTTTTTGAAGGACTCTCCAGAAACCCGCTTTGTCCTCCAGCACTAAGTGCTTTTCTCATCAACTCCACTAATCTTGTCCTTTCTTACTTGAGCTACCTGTAGAAGCCTGGATCTCTGCTGTAGCTCCTGCTGTTTGTTTTCCATTGAACAGGTACCTCCTCCGCTTCCTCCCTGTCTGGTGCTGCTGGCTGAGTTGTCAGGACTGAATTGAAGCTGGCGCCATTTCCTGAGCAATCAAGAGAGCAGCCGTCAGAAGCTGGTGTAGCTCTTGTGTGATACAGAAACACTCTCAGAAGGAGCCTCAGCTGTGGGCTGGGCAGCCTCTGAGCTATCCTTGGGAGTTTCTGGAAGGCCCAGTTTTCCTGCAGGATGTTGTAGATCTGTCTCTGCAGGAGCAACCTGAAACCAGCCCTACAGGAGGTGATAGCTACCTAGAAAACCACATTTTAACCACTGCCATTTGTGAACCACTTTTCCTGGGGAATTTTATTATTCTTTCCTGACTACCTAACACATGTCAGGGTTTGGAGAGTTAAGGAAATCCCCCACTGGGTAAGCTTTATTTTACTTTAAAAAGTGAGTTTCTAGCCCTTCCTGTTTCTAAACTCCAGTAGCTTTGTTCACATAAGAACACTACTGTGTGGCTCAGTTAAGACAACCTCAGAATGAAAGGTGTAAATTATGTCATTCCAATGAGGTAGAAACTTCCAAAATGTTTTAGTGCCAAAGAGTCTAGAGGTGGAGATCAACAGAATCCTCCTGATATCTGACAGACTTTCTTTAACTCTTTAAATTCAGCTGAGTTATGTGTGGTTTAGGAGTGGTTTTCAAGGGGATAACATTGGATTTGACTACAATTAGAAGAATTGCATTTGATTCCAAATTCATCTCCTGACCTGTTGGCATCTGGATATTTCAGCTTAGATCACAGACCTCAATAATATACTGCTAAACAGCATCTACCACCAATGTGAAAAGACACTGTGTCTTAGTCTGTTTTCTGTCGCTATAACAGAATACCACAGACTGAGTAATTTATAAAGAGAAGAAGATTATTTGGCTGGTGCTTCTGGAGGCTGGGAAGTCCAAGAGCATGGCACTGGCATCTGGGAAGGGTCATCCTGTGGTGGAAGTACAGGAGTGTAAGTGAGCCCGTGAGACAGAGAGAGGAAGGGGACCAAACTTGTCACTAATTCACTCCTTCAATAATGACAATAATCATGACTCAATCACCCCCCAAAGGCCCCACATCTTAATACTACCACAGTGGCAACCAAGCTTCAACACATGAACTTTGGGGGTACACATTGAAACCATGGCATACTGTTTACAGCATGAAGGAAGCATGTGTGTTGGGAAGGGTGTTGTGGAGAAACATTTAAATAAGAAGTACATTGCTTTTAAAGCCAGGCCAGACATCCACACTGAAGGTCAGGGATATGCCTAATGCTATTCCCACTCAGAAAGGTAGCAGAGTCCTATATGTAAGAGTGAGCTTTGGTGCCAGGCTGCCTGGGTTTAATTCTTGGCTCTTTCATTGGCGAGTTACCTGACTATCATGAAGTCACATTCTGTCCTCTATTTCTTTAACTGTAAGATAAACATCACAGTAACACCTGACTCATAGGTCCCTATAAAAACCCAATGGAGAGTTCATGAAAACATTAGGTACGTAGTAAGCACCCAATAAATGTTAGCTATTTTTAACTGTCTCAAACTTCCATATGAATAGTCTTGAATAATGTGTAGTTTCATTCAAAAGTATTCACTGTGGTATTTGTTTAAAAGGTGCAGTTCTCCTAATAATAGCACCTTCATAGGTGCACCTATGGGTCCTAATAATAGCACCCTCATAGGGTTACAGTAAAGATTAAATGAGTCAATACATGTAGAGTACCTGGTACATAGTGGGCACTCAATAAATGATACCCATTATTGACCATCTTAAACTATATGTGACTAGGAGAATGAGGGAAGAACACTAAAAAATATTTGTTACTGCTATTTTATGAGAGGTGCAGCCCTCAGTTCTTTCTGCCTATTTGGGTGTAAGCACAAGTTTTGGTTCTGATAAATGATTTATTTTGGTCCTGAGTTCATGAGGTCATCCTGGAAAGTATCATAGCTGAAGGTTGGTTGATTATCTTAAAAGAAGAGAAAAAACACACACAGTACAGAAGTTTATAACAAATACTCTTGTACACTCTAAGAATTTGCTGGGCTCCTCCCTCCCTTCTGCAAGGGCCCTGCAGCCCTAACTCATGGGAGCAGGGGTGTGCAAGAGTCTGCTCCTACAGCTTGCCAGAGTTGATTTTGCACATTTCTTCCCAACTCCTCTTTCAGTGACTCCTTGTTTGGGTTGGTATCCTGGAATTGGCAATGGTGGGAGTATTTACTTCATGGAAATTGGCCAAAGCTACAAATCAAAATTTTTTTCTGGAAGCCATTTGTTAAACACTTGCTAACACACACTGCATGGTGGTGTCAGAAAGTTTGTTTCTTATACAAATCCTTTTCCCAGAGATTGTCCGCAGATTAGGGACTGTCTGCCACTCCTGCTGGTGGTGTCCCTATGGGGGCCTATTATCCTCTGGTGCTCTGCAGAGCTCTGGGCTTCCTGATGGGCTGTCCACCTTTTCCCCAGAAAAGGAGGATGCAGGACAGCTCTCTCCCCCTTGCCACTTTGTCCCCTCAGTCACCACAGTATTAGCACACAAGCTGCAAAGACACAGGCAAATTTCTTTACTGGTGGTAACCCACTAACGTACACTTTTAGGAAGAAATTGTAGCATAGGAGGGAAAAAGGCTGAAATTGAAGTTAACTTGGACTTTCTCTATGGGTTCACAGCCCATTCTCAGAAAGAAAACTACATCCCCTCCCCTGGGAGGACTCTACCTCTCCCCCTACCCATGGGAAAAGATCTCACTTCTAGAATGTTTACGGAGAGCTGCGGTTTAGAGGAATCCCTCCCCTGCTACCTTCAGCAGGGTGAACATGAATGTTTATTTATACTTTTAGCTTGGGAGACAATGAGACATGAAGGAATATCTATAATTTCATGGACGTGGGTGAACATAGATCCCTCAATTCAAGTTTATTTTGCAACATTCCCACCAGTGAGAGAGATACAGGATTGCTCATTTCCATATTCATTGACCTCTTAAAGTAGGTACATCTCCAAAAAACAAATAATAATTTTTCTCAGAAACAGTGATTCTAAATCTAAACCAGTGATTTTCCACTCTGATTGTACCTTAGAATCACTCAGGTGGGTTTTTAAATGCTGATGCCTGGGCTCTCCCCAGAGTTGGGTTTGGGCCCAGCCATTGCTACTTTTTGAGATTCCCCAGGTGAATTTAATGTGCAGTCAGGTTTGGAAAACACCAGTCTAAATCCATAGTGAGGAACGAAGGGCTCCCTGATCAGCAGGCTTGGTCTCAGGGCAATGGGCCTCCGTTCTCATGACAAAACACTTAATTACCACGGCAAAGAATTGGTCACGATTAAGTTCTTTAAAAGAGCTTAATCAAGCAGCAGTCCCCATTTGATTGAAGTGGGGGGTGGAGAAAGGAAGAGAAAGATTGCCAGCCCTTCCAACATGCACAGTTTACTTAGTCACTAATCTTTCCGGTTTACCTAGTGATTCAGACATGAACTCAAACTTTTTAACTGCTAAAAGGAAGCATAGCTAATCAATTGGAGTTTTATCTCTTTTCCTGACTTGCCCCCCTTCGAGGTCCTAACTGTCAAAATTACAAAGAGAACCAGTAGAAAGGAGTGCAAAAAGTTCTGAAGATCTGGTTAATCGACAACTTGAACCACTGCCCTAGTTACAAGTAACTGTCTGTCACCAGTCTGCATCTGCCCTTGGATGGACAGGTGGGGGGATTTTTCATACTTGCCAACATCCTTCCCAAGAACCAATATGTCATTGGCCTCGGGCACCCCAAACAGAATTTTCCCTGTCCTATTTCCATTGACAACTGCCTCTGGAAATTTCTGTAGCCATTCATCCCAGATCAGTAGGAATTTCTCCTCCCAAGACCTTGGCCTTGAATTCATTGAGTTCTCCACTGAGTTCTTTGAGGTCCCCAGTGGTCTCCATCCCCTTCCACAATCAGAAACGTCCGGACTTAGAGCGAGGCTCCCCCGACAGGGAGTTGGGTAAGGGGAGAAAATGGCATTTGTCTCAAAGAGCTGGAATAGGAGTGAAGATGTCCTACAGAGGTAGCCCAGAGCACAAAGAGCAGACAGCCGAGTTAGAGCAGAGCCTACAGGGAAAACAGAAATTGAAGATTGGATGTACCTAGGAGATCTAGAAGAGTAAGTGGAGCTAAAAATGGAGATACCTGCTACCTTTGAGAATAGGATGCAATTACAGTGGGTGCCACGCAAGGGTTCCTAACTCAGCTGAAAGACACTGGGCTTGGTGGCGGGCGGCATTGGGTGAGAACCAGGTGTCCAAAGGAGGCTTGGGGACTTGCCTGATGTAGACTTGGGCTACTCTCAACTGCTGACAGAATCTCCCATTTCTCTGAAAATTGATTTAATGTCCAAGAAAGAAAAATTATGAAAACTTCCCTATCACTGTGACAATTGAGGTATAAATACTAAAAACAGACTCATATTTGTGGGGACAAGGCCAAGCATTTTGTTTGCCAGGTAAAATTTAAACAAAACACCAAAACAAAAACATTTCAGTTTGGAATGCAGTCTGAGTTCCCCAAATGTTTTGAAATGGTTTGTCAGATATTTAAACCCTACCCAAAATACGTTTGGCTAGTACTTAATTATTAAAATTGGAGGGAAATTTGAGGGAAATTTAATCCATATATTTCTGATTCATTTGCATTAAACTCATCAAACCAATATTTAGATGCTACTTCATTTCAAGAAATCTTCGTAGAATAAAAAACCAAGAAGTTCTATTTTACAAACAGTAAACAAATTTTTAAACACCAAACTGTTCTCTTTTGGTGGGATTAGCGTTGAGTGAAGAGATAGAATGGACTTTAAACTTGGTAAAATACAACCCTGCCAGACTTATATCATCATATGCAAAAAGCCACAAAGTTGTACTCCTAAGAGCAAGTTTTAAAACATATTTTTGATTTGCATAGAAAGCTTTGTTCATATCAAACTGGAGTAGAAACTTGAAAAGCATGAAAAGTTTCTGTTGTTTGTGTTTTGGTTTCAGTCTCAGTGTCATGTGAAATTCTACAGCACAGGGCCAATTGGACCACTTTGCTGGAGCTCAGGTCTCTTGAGGAAGAGATAGTCCCAGCACATGTCACTCTTGTGGGAACATGCTAAAGGGTTTTATTCACTGACTACAGCCTGCAACAGCAATAATTTATTTTTTCATAAATTATAGTAATCATGTGAACTGCTTTGTTACATTTAACGAGAACATATATAAAAATCCCTAAATGGCTTTTCATGATAGTTAGCTCATTAACTTTATTTATTTATTCATTTATCTTTAGTCATTCAGCTTTTCTACTGGAAAAGAATAATATGTGAAATGCTGGCATTGCAAATACCATTGAGTTTCATACCAGCTTAGATTGACCAGATGACCATAAACTTTTAAATTCTTAGTCTCTTAGTCACTGTAACAGATCCAAGCACAAAAACACTAAACTTAAGTTTAAGAGATAGTAAGAAATGACATCACAGGACCAGCAAAAAGGCTAGAATGAAAGGAAACATAAGGATGGGTGTGAAGTAACAGATTCTTTATCAAGGGAAAAGTTTTAAGCCCCAACAATGGATAGGTTCTATTATAGTCAAATCCCATATAGTAGATTGATTTCATTAATTGCTCAATTCTTCACCTTTCCCTGCAACCACACAATTTGTCCTTTGACTTTGTGGGGCCTTGACACTCTTGGGTAAACGCCCCGAATCTAGACCCTTTGTAAAAAATCACCTTTACTGAGTTATAATTTGTATACAATAAAAGTCATACATTTTTAAAAGTACAGTTTGATGAGAGTGATAAGTATATACAGTTGTATAATCAAAATATAGAAAATTACCATCACTCCAAAAAGTATCCTTATGCCCCTGTGCCAGTCCCAGGCAAAAACTAATCTGGTTTCTGTTATTGTAGCTTTGCTTTTCTTAGAATTTCATGTAAATTGAAACATATAGCATGTAGTCTTCCACATCTGGCTTCTTTTTCATTTAGTATAAAGCTTTTGAGATTCACCATGTTGTTGCAAGTGTCAGTAATTCATTCCTTTTTGTTACTGAGAAGTACTCCATTGTAAGGAAACACTGTAATCTTTTTATCCATTCACCACTTGATATTTGAATTGTTTTCAGCTATTAGCTACTGTAAATGAAGTTGCTATGAACATTGTACATATCTTTTTGTGTGGACACATTTTTATTTCTCTTATATAAATATCTAAGAACTGAATTGCTGAGTTATGTAAGTATGTATTTAGTTTCATTTTTAAAAAACTGTCAAAACTGTTTTTCGACTGTACCATTTCTCATTTCTCACTAGTAAGGTAAGGGAGTTTCAGGTGCTTCACACTCTCACCAACAAAGGGTATTACAAGTATTCTAAATTTTAGCCATTCTAGTGCATGCAGTGATACCTCATTGCATTTTTAATTTACATTTCCTTAATGATGAATGACGCTGAGCATTTTTCATGTCCTTATTCGAATATCTTCTTTGGTGAATTGGCTGTTCAAATCTTTTGCCCATTTGTTTCTCATTTATTATGGAATTGTAAGAGTCCTTTATACATTCTGGCTACAAGTCTTTTATAATGTATATGTTTTACAAATATTTTCTGAGTCTGTGGATTGCCTTTTAATTTTCTTAATAGTGTTTATGACAAGCCAAAGCTCGTAATTTTAAAGAAGTCTAGTTTATCAATTTTTCTCTTTGAAGGTTTGTGCTTTCTGCATAATATCTAAAAAATCTTTACCCTAACTCCACTCAAAATTTTTTCCATATATTATTGTCCAGAAGTTGTATAGTTTAGCACTTACATTTGGGTCTATTATCCATTTTAAATAAATTTTCCATATGGTATGAGATCAGGAGTGGAATTGCTGACTCATACATAATAGTATGTGTATGCTTAACATTATAAGAAACTGCCATAATGTTTGCCAAAGTGCTTATAATATTTTGCCTTCTCATAAGCATTTTTGAGAGTTCCAGTTGGTCTGCATCCTCATCAGCATCTGTTATTACCAGGTTTTGTTTTGTTTTTTAATTTAAACCATGCTAACAGGTGTGCAATAGAGTCTGATTGGGTTTTTTTTTTAATGTATTTTTTATTGCAGTACTCTTTTTTTTTTTGAGACAGAGTCTCACTCTGTTGCCCAGGCTAGAGTGCCGTGGTGTCAGCCTAGCTCACAGCAACCTCAAACTCCTGGGCTCAAGCGATCCTTCTGCCTCAGCCTCCCGACTAGTTGGGACTACAGGCATGTACCACCATGCTTGGCTAATCTATATATTTTTAGTTGGCCAATTAATTTCTCTCTATTTTTATTAGAGACAGGGTCTTGCTCTTGCTCAGGCTGGTTTTGAACTCCTGACCTTGAGCAATCCACCCGCCTCAGCCTCCCAGAGTGCTAGGATTACAGACATGAGACACTGCACCCGGCTTGATTGGGGTTTTAATATTTGCTTTTTCCTAATGATGGATGATAGTAATCATCTTCTTCGTGTGTTCTGCTTTGTTGTGCTTTTAACCAGCCATATCTTACCTTTGGTGAAGTATTTATTCAAATATTTTGCCTATTCCTTGCATGATGGTGTTTTCCTTTATATTTCTTTTAATGTCTGTTGTATCTGTAATGCTGTCCCCTTTCTCATTACAGATGTTGGTAATTCTGGTCTTCTATTTTTTTTTGGTCAGTCTCACTAGTGGTTGATCAATTTTATTGGTTGTATCAAAGAACCAGCTGCTAGTTATATTGATTTTTCTTTTTCTTCCATTTTCTATTTCATTTATGCTCTCATTATTATTATTGTTTTGTTATTTGGGGGGGTTTAATTTGCTATTCTTTTTCTAGTTTCTTTTCTTTTTTTTGAGACAGAGTCTCACTCTGTTGCCTGGGCTAGAGTGAGCGCCATGGCATCAGCCTAGCTCACAGCAACCTCAAACTCCTGGGCTCAAGCAATCCTTCTGCCTCAGCCTCCCGAGTAGCTGGGACTACAGGCACACGCCACCATGTCCGGCTAATTTTTTTTCTATATATTTTTAGTTGTCCAATTAATTTCTTTCTATTTTTTTAGTAGAGACGGGGTCTCGCTCTTGCTCAGGCTGGTTTCGAACTCCTGACTTTGAGCGATCCACCCACCTCAGCCTCCCAAAGTGCTAGGATTACAGGCGTGAGCCACCGCGCCTGGCCATTTTTCTAGTTTCTTAAGGAGGAAACTGAGGTCATTGATGTGAGATGTTCCTTCTTTTCTAATTTAAGCATTAGATATTACAAACTTCTCTCTAACCACTGTACTGGTTGATTTCACAAGTTTTTGATATGTTGTGTTATCATTATCATTCAGTTACAATATTTTCTAATTTTCATATGATTTCTTCTTGGATTCATGACATATTTAGGAGTTTTTAAATTTCCAAATATTGGGGGATTTTCTAATATCTTTTTATTTCTAGTTTAATTTTTGTGGTCAGAGAATATATGGTATATGATTTGAATCTTTTAAAATTTAATGAGATTTGTTTTACATTCCTAGGATATGATCTATCTTTGTGAATATTGCATATTCTCTTGAAAAGCATATGCATTTTAGTGTTGTTGGGTGTAATGTTCTGTCAATGTCAATTAGGTCAAGTTGGTTGATAGTGTTGCTCAAGTCTATATTTTTACTAATTTTTGTCTACTTATTCTGTCAACTTATTGGGAGATAAATATTGAAATCTACTACGTTTGTCTATTTTTCCTTTAGTTCTGTTTCTTTATTTTTAATTTTAGTTAGTTTTAGATACTTTTAGGCTTACAGAAAATTTACAAAGATAGTACAGAAAGTTCTCATATACACTGAACCCAGTTTCCCCTAACACCTTACATTTCTGTGGCTCATTTGTCACAGTAAAGAATCAACATTGGTATATTACTTTTAACTAAACTCTATAGTTGATTCAGTTTCATTATTTCTTTCCTAACATCCTTTTTCTGTTCCAAGATCTAATTCAGGATATCACATTACATTTAGTCAACATATCTTCTTAGCCTCTTGTCTATGACAGTTTCTCAGACTTGCCTTGTTTTTAATGACCTTCGCTGTTTTGAGGAGTGCTGATGTAATATGTTGTACACTGTCCCTTAGTGTGGGTTTGTCTTATGTTTTTCTCATGGTTAGAATTGTGTTATGGGTTTGGGAAGGAAGATCACAGATGGGAAGTGTCATTCTCATCACATCATATCAATGGTATACTGTCAACAACTCATCACGGATGATGTGAACCTTGACTACTAGACCAAGGAGGTATTTGCCAGGTTCCACTTTAAGGTTACTTTTTTCCTCCTTTCTGCACTCCACCCTTTATTTTGTTTTGTTTTGTTTTTTCCAGCTACTCCTGCTGGAATGGGAGATATTCTACTCTTTGTAAGCAAATCACTAAGCACAGCCACACTCAGGGGAAGGGTGTAATATACATTATTTGGAATTTTTCTCCAATGGAGAATTGTTTCTTCTTATTTATTTATTCTATCATTTTTATATCTGTATTGATTTAAGGGTATTTATTTTATACTTTACAATATCTTTAGGATATAACCCAATACAACATTGTTTATTTTGTTGCTCAAATTTTTCCAACTTTGGCCACTGGGAGCTTTTTCAGCTTGGCTCCAATTCTATCAGTTTTTGCTTCATGTTTTTTGAAGCTCTCTCCTATTAGGTTTAAGATTGTTATATCCTCATAATGAATTTATTTCTCTCTCATTAAGGAATGTCCATCTTTGTCTCTGGTATTATTTCTTCTGTGCAGGCCAATATACTGAATTCATGGGATAGTCTGTTAAAAAAAAGCCCAGGAGGTTTCTGGAAAGTCTTTTGCCCTGACATATGAATTAAGATCAGGGTTATCCTGGTTATCTCAGTCCAGGGCTACAAAGCAATGCTTGAATCACTGTGAGATCAGAGCCTGTTTCAGGAGAAATCCAGTTGGCAAGAAAGAGCTGGACTGCCTAAAAATATTTTGAAATATCACAGTCTTGAATCTCCTCAAACCAACAGGAAATTAAAATTTATTGCAAACTCCTATATCAAGGCTCACAAACCAGAATGAGTCAAAAATGAGATGATGAAATGTCAGAACTGATTTATGATGTTTTGGTTCATGAACTATTTGGTTACTTTCTATCTGTCTTTTTCTCTCTTCTTCTGTTTTTCTCAGTTTCTTCTAAACTTTTCACGAATAACGTAAACCATGCCTGGCCATGCCACGATTTCCACACACATTGAGGACAGAAAACTGTCCTAATGTCCCTCTGTCACTCTTTCCTCCATTCCTCACTGCCTCCTTTCTTTTCTTCTTTTCTGGATCGTCCTTTGCTTTCCTCCCCATCATTAAGACTTTATTTACCAAGTGCCCCCTATGCATAAAGTGTAGTAGTGCAGATGCTCTCAAACTTTTTTGATCATGACCCGTACTGGGAAACGCATCTTTACATCAAAATCCAGTGCTCTCTCTCTCTCTCTCTCTCACACACACACACACACACATACACACTCTCTCTCTTCACTAAACAACTCTTATCTTTATTAGGTGTATTAGTCAGCTCAGGCTGCCATAACAAAATACCATAGACTGGGTGGCTTACACAACAGAAATTTCTTTTCTCACAGTTGTGCAGGCTAGAAGTCTGAGATTCAGGTTCTACAGGGTAGGTTTCTGGTGAGAGCTCACCTCTGGCTTGCAGATAGCCACCTTCTTACTGTGTCTTCAAGTGTGTATGTGTGAGAGAGCAGCTCTGGTGTCTCTTCTTAGAAGGATGCTAATCCTATCAGATCTAGGCCATACCCTTATGACTTCATTTAACCTTAATTACCTTCTTACTCCAAACAGAGCCATATTGGGGCTTAGGGCTTCAAAATATGAATGTGGGGTGGGAAGAACACACATATGTAGGCCATAACACTAGATGTTGTACAATCAGACATTTTCTGTTCCATTCCATCCTGATTGCTTTTATTTAATGCTGGTGAAGGCCACTAAACTGATTTCATGACCTACTAATGGGTTAGGGCCTCTAAGGAGTTAAAAGGCAAAGCCCCTACCTTCTAGAGGCTTACGTTCTAATTGGGAGAGTAAGAAAGGCAAACTGCAGCAGGATGGGAAGTGTGCTTACCAAGAGCACTGTCTCTGATACCTGACACCAGCAGAGTTTGCCTGGGGTGATTCAGAGACACTGGGTGGAGACCCACATTAAAATCATGAACTTTGGGCCTGGCGTGGTGGCTCACACCTGTAATCCTAGCACTCTGGGAGGCCGAGGTGGCTGGATCATTTGAGCTCAGGAGTTAAAGACCAGCCTGAGCAAGAGCAAGACTCTGTCTCTACTAAAAATAGAAAGAAATAAGCTGGACAACTAAAAATATATAGAAAAAATTAGCCAGGCATGGTGGCACATGCCGGCAGTCCCAGCTACTCAGGAGGCTGAGGCAGGAGGATCGCCTGAGCCCAGAAGTTCAAGGTTGCTGTAAGCTAGGCTGACACCACGGCACTCTAGCCTTGGCAACAGAGTGAGACTCTGTCTCAAAAAAAAAAAAAAAAAAAACCCAAGTCCTTTGGACAGTTTGCCATGGAATGCACATCTTCAGGATGAGTGCTCCACACCTGCAGACCCCTAAAGCCCTAAATAAGCATGCAAAAGGAGCAACTGCTGGGCTTCTTACCTCAGTGATCAGGGGGCCCCTGGCCTAGAGGATCAGATGACCCTGCCAGCTCAACCTGCCCACCAGGGAGCCTGTCAGAGCCACCACATTACTGATTACTGTCAGATGGAGTGGTATTCAAAAGTTCCTAGGACCTTCATCTCGGGAGACTGATGTCACACTCTGCCAGGGCTACAAGCGGGGAAAATGAATTTAATGGTCACATCTTCATCTCCTTGTGGACACTGGCAGACCAGAGCCCCCAGTCACCATGCAATTTAGGACCATTTGGCATGGGGAACAATTGAGGATGACAGTGGCCCAACTCAGAAAATGTACGGGGCCAAATATAATATCAACAACTATGGGTTCGAATCTCAAATTGAGAGACTTTGGCAAGTCACTTACTCCTTCCTTGTTCTCAGCTGTAAGATAGGGCAGTATTAGTACCCACCTCAGTAGTAGTAGTTTGAAAATTAGCTGAATTAACATCTGGCAGGTGATTAGAACAGTGTCTGGCACAATACACACTGTAAAACAGTATGTTAACTAAAGCCACCACTACTTCAATTTATTAAATACTTTCTATATTGGCTACTTGGCTGATTGCCTGAGATATGTTATTTAATTTGATCCTCACATCAACACTAAGAAGTAGGATTATTATCTTGAAAAAGAAACTGGGACCTAGAAAACTCAAATAACTTTCCTAGCAGCAGGCAGCTAATAAATGACAAAGTTGGGACTGAAAAGTGATGGTTTCAACCATTACAAATGCGGATGATTTTGTTTTATAGTTATATAAAATATTCACATAGTTCCAGAGTCAAATGCACAAGTTTAGTTTCTATCCCTGTCTCTTCCCTCCTACTCTTATTCTTCCTCTATAGATAATTACTTTCTAAAATCATGTGTATGTATAGGTGTATGTATCTTAATACACACATGTACTATACAGTCATGCCTTGGTATCTGTAGGGAATTGGTTCCAGGATACCCAGTGGATACCAAAATTCACAGATGCTCAAATCTTTGATATAAAATGGTGTAGTATTTGCATATGACCCATGCACATCATCCTATATACTTTAAATCATCTCTAGATTTACTTATAATACCTAATAGAATGTAAATGCTATATAAACAGTTGTTATACTGCATTGTTTAGGGAATAATGACAAGGGGAAAAGTCTGTACACGTTCAGTATAAACACAACTATCCTTTTTTTCTGAATATTTTTGATCTGTGGTTGGTTGAATCCATGGATGCAAAACCCATGGGTATGGAACCCATGGATATGGAGGGCTGACTATACTCCTGTTCTTAGATAAACAGTGGCAGACTATAGATATATATTTTCCCACCTCACTTTGTTTTTTTACTTACCAATCCATATCTCCTGATGTCATACCCTATGCTCACTCTTTGCCTCAGCTGCCAAGTACTCCACTGTGCTCCTTTACCACAGTTTATTCAACCTGTTTCCCACTGATGGACATTCAGGGGGTTCCAATCTTTGCTTTACCGATGGTGCTGCAATAAATAATTTTGTGCATACATTTTTTTTCATATTTTCTCCAGTGTATTTTGGGATAGAGTCCCTAAAAATAGGACTCCAAGTCAAAGGGGATATGTAGATATGTTTTTGCTAGATCTTGCCAAAGCCCCTTTCACAGAAGTTGTACCATTTACACTCTTCCATCAATGTGCCTATGTCCCCATAGTCTTTTCAAGAAATTATTTTTTCAAGTTTTGGGATTTTTGCCAAGCAGGTTTTAAAAATAATTTTATCCTTGTTAGAGAAATAATATGCATTTGTTGAAGAAATTTTAAGGGGAAAAAAGCACACTATCCAATTCTCAGCAATTCTTTTTCCTGGAATTACTTGCCTTTAAATGTTTACTGGCCAGCACCTCCAACCCACTCATGTGGGACATTCAGGATCCCTCCCAGTACCTCTAGGTATTAGTGGGAAGCTTACCTGTCTCTTAGTCATGCCGGGCTTCAAGTCACCATTCCAACCGAATCCTTGATGCCCACCTATGCCTATATGAGGCACGTCATTCACCCTGGTCACATCCAGTCTCCTTCTGTGCTAAAGAGCCACAATTCAAAGCTGTGTATGGAGCCGACTTTACTGAGGGTTGTAGCAGTGGAGGGGGTTACACTCACACAGCAACAGCCAACAAGCTTCAGGGGAATAGTAAATAACACCAGTCCCCAGTCTGTACCCCCCACCAAGGAGCTCTCGCACTAAAGCTGTGGCCTCCAGATGCCCTGGGCTTGCTGTGCTCCTTCCTTGAATGCCTTCATCTCTTCCTTCCAACTAGCAACCCTGAACTTCTCACTTTCCTACACAAAGAGTCTCAGTTTCCATTATCACACCAACTACCCCTATTTTGGACTTTCTATCATTTTTGCACATAAAATGACCCATCTCAGTGTTTTGATTACCAAAACAGTTTTTATCCGTAAAAGGAATTCCACTAGCATATATTTTCTTCCCAATTAAAATTTAAGACTATAAAGAATAAAACCAAAATCACCCGTAATCCTCCCACTTAGATAGCAATTAACACTGTAAACATATCAGTATATATCCATTTAGGTCTGTCCCATAGGGTGTGTGGGGTACCAGCTAAATATTTTTTGCAAGGCCTCTATCTATATGAAATATTTGAGTCACCCCAACTCAGCAGGTGAGCACCATTCTGGCTGTCCTATGTCAAACAATCCCATGAAAGAAATACCTTGGCAGTCATTAGGACCAACTTCCACAGTGCTCTGCTGAAACTGGAGCCAACCAGGGTAACCCCATAAACACGAGTCCTAGGGCTCCCTGAGCCACCTGGTAGACCCCACATACACAGGACGGGGGCAGCACAGGGCCAGGGTGCACAAAAGGAAGGGGAGAAACACAGACCAGGTGCCCCAGTTGAACATCAATGCTAGTCTTATCTAGTCCCAGTGACCAAAGGAGGACTTTCTTCAAAAAAGGGATTTAGCGGGGGGGGGGGGGGAAGAGCAAGCCTGAGATGTGGGGTCCCATAAAGGGCCCTGTTTGCTGGTCTGAGGGCAGTACTCTATCAGCTAGCAGAACCATGTATACCAATGTCTCATCCCCAGTGATTCTAATCCAATTGGTGTGGAGCAGAGCTCACATGCACTTTTTAAAAGCTGTCCAGGTGGGTCAGGGTTGACAGCCATGGAGAGCCATTCAACTTTATAGTGTTTAAAGTCCTTGTATCTCCCTTCTGGGAAAATGAGATATAGTATTGAAGGAATTGGCCCCAAGGCATCCAGTGGGCCAAGACTAGGGCTACACCCACACTCTGCATCATGCCTGAAGAGGCGGAATATATAGGCTGTCCAGTGACTTTTACCTATCACAACTTGAGAACTTCTTTTTTTTTTTTTTTTTGAGACAGAGTCTCACTCTGTTGCCCGGACTGTAGAGTGCCGTGGCATCAGCCTAGCTCACAGCAACCTCAAACTCCTGGGCTCAAGCAATCCTTCTGCCTCAGCCTCCCGAGTAGCTGGGACTACAGGCATGCGCCACCATGCCCGGCTAATTTTTTCTATATATTTTTA